>BSBK01014649.1:5000-82500 GCA_027943335.1 Chamaecyparis obtusa | reverse complement strand
GTTTGGTTATAGTTTAGGGAGTCAATTTAGTTAGAAGATAAAAAATAGAGATTAGAGATTATTGGAAAATCCTCACATGTTGGAGGGATTTTGTACTTGATTGTAATATCTGGCCTAAACCAAGAAGGCCTTACAGCCTTGCATGTATGAATAAAATTGAGATAAATATATGAAAGTTATCTACATTCCCTCTCTCACTTGTGTGTTTATTTTTTCTGCATGTGATTTATGCAAGGTGGATCTAGTTAGAGTGTGCCTTTGGCCCCTCTATATATCCTCCCTTGCATTAATTAGAATCTAATATGGACACACTCTCAGAAACACCCTAACACCAACTAAAAACTTCTTATTCACTCTATGACTATCTACACATTTATTTTTCCTATCCTAAGCTATTGTCACATGCTAACAAATGCACTCCTAAAGTTCCATATCTCATTAGGACCTATCAAAATATGATCCTCTAGTATATCCCTATTACAATATTTTAGAATAATTGAGAGTGGGGGGTGAATTAGTTATCCTTAGGTCCATATGTACCAATTGAACTTTCTAGCACTTCAACAATCTCAGATCTAATTAGCTATTCAACTTGATCTCTATAGCATATATCATAAACATATAACATGTAGTCCATTATCCAGAAGTAATTAGCTTGAAAAATATAACAACATTCACATCAAAACATTCACCTAAGTATAACACCATGATTTATAGTGGAAACCCAACTTGGGAGAAACCACTTTGTAACATGCTACTGATTTTCACACTTCTAAAGTGAGCTATGTGAAAATCAAACCCTATTATAGGTTTACAAACACACTGTTAGGTGTGACCCTATTAAAGGATTTAAAACACTCTGTCAAAACTGGCCTCGTTAAAGGACATAAGAACATTCCATTAGAATGTCACCTTGGTTAAAGGATTTATACAATGACTATTAGGTCAACCTTGATTAAAGGATTTAGACTAATACAATGGTTAGAAAGTACCAATATTTTTTGATTTGAGAAACATACAACTCACTTTGCAAATATAGATCCACTTTGCACATATATGTTAATTTACTGATTGATCTCCATTTCCATCTCCATCTCTAAACTTCACAGAATTCACCTCAAGCAATCACAACTTTGTTCAGCTCCTTCACAATTTCACCTTCAGCCTTATTCTTAGACTTATCAGTCAATAACATCAACCTCTTCTTCATACTTCATAACCTCACAATTAGGTTTTCCTTTATACCTCTTTTATTAGGTAGATCCATCTTTTTCCTCTTAATCTCCTCAGTAGATCTCAGGTTTAGGTCAGATTCATCAAATCCTTCCATCATTATTTTTTTCATCCTTCTTTCTAGATACATCTCCAAAATTATCTTTGAATCAATAAGAAAATGATTTACCATGCATTAAATGCTCCATATAATTCATTAATAATGTCAACACATTTTACATATCCCAAGAATTCAACTATGTCAGCTGGGAATCTTAATTCTTTCTCCAAATGTAATTTAGTAGCATTCAGTCAATACAGTGTTCTTCTCCTTAGTCATCACTATGTATCTCGGTCACCACTACAAACTATCTACCTTGACAAACACTATCTATTCTCGCTAATTTCTTGTTGCCTAGTAATTACTGATGTTTGGTCAAGACTATATTTACTCAGCATATACTAGAGCTTTTTAGACACTAACATCACTTGTCTTAAACTATATTTACTAACTTATTCTCAGTTAAGCCTACCTCTCTAGTCTTTCTTCTTACTTAGATAAACAATACATTATCTTATCAATGTGCAAACTAATCAAGTACCCATTAAACTATCAAATATTTCAACCTTTCCTTAGGTTCTCTTGTTATATCCTTTCCAAAATACTCTTCATCAATCAATAGATATGGTACTCTCCTAGAAAGAAATTGTCTTACCAATTAAGGTTTGACATCAATGACAATATAACAATTGTTTCAATTGTAGTTTCCAACAATATCCCTCTTTGGCATTGATGGCAACACCAAATGAATAACACATTATTTACCAAAAAATCCCAAAACTCTATGCATCATATTTTTTTAATATCCTTAGCTTCATTCTAATTCACAACTTTCTTTTTCCTGACTACATACACAATTACTCCCTTTGAATATTTTCTTTATCTTTCTTAGGTTTCATTGAATCTTCTCCCTCTGTGTTTTCATCTGAATATCTCCCTCTTTGAAAACAATGCCAAATTTTTATCTAGCACTTCCATCTTCCATATGTATGTGTATTCATGTTAGTTCTATATGTTGTATTCTCCCTCTTTCATCTTTCTTATGAAGGATTATTATCTTTTCTTCACTTCTCTCAACTCTAGGAAACTCCTAAAGTGTGACCTTTTCTACATCAATTTGTCAAATATTTGATTTAGCACATTTGATGTAGTGCTCCTAGTTGACTAGGGAGCCTTAGTTAGGGGAATCACCCCTACTTTACCTCTAAGATATTTGTGTGTGAGTGATTACACCTTCATGAAATAACAAGATTTAAAGAGAATTTACACTATTCAAAGCAAACTAATCTAAATAATGCACAATTAATCTAAATATCTCATGGTTCTCTAAATTGAAGTGGTAAATGAGGCTCTCAGCTGCAAATCCTCACTAGTGACACTCTAATTATGAGAATTGAACTAAGAATGATATGCAAAATAGATCTAATTATCAAATTCTAGCTCTATTTGATAAGAAAATCTCTAAAATGATCAACAATTTAAGCTAAATATCAATGAAAATGCTAAGTGAGTGGTGTGGATGCAAATTGCAAGAGCTTTGCTGCAATTCAAAGATATGGAGTGGATGAATAATGCCTCAAAATGCCTTCTATTTATAAGATTTTCCCAAGGGTAGGGGGTAGAGTGAGATAACCATGGTTATGCTTGGGTAAGGTCAATTGGCTTTGCTTTGTCCCTAAATTGGGGGACAAACATTTAAATGGTTTCAAAAGGCTGGACCATTTCAACAAAAGTGAGTGATTTGTGTCCATTTTGTCTCCTTTTTCCTTTGTTGAGGGAATTTCATATTTATTTATTAATTAAAGTAATTAAATTTAGCCATGAAGGGTAAGATGTTCATTTTGATTTTTCATTTCAACAACTATGTCATTAATTGAATTTAATCAATTTCTTAGTGTTTTTCCCCTTTTCAAGCCTTATTTAATCATTTAATTATTTAATTGAATTTTTCTTTGATTTGAATTGCCTTTATTCCATTTATCGATTTTTAGTGCTATTTTGATGACTTGATGCACCTTTTGATTGAATTAAGCCTTTGCCAATTTTCTGTGTCTACAAATGCCCCTCTTTGAGTCGATGTGCGAAGAACACCGATTCAAAGATTCCCTTAGTATGATGATCTGATTTAGGTCCTGGTTCTGATGTGCCTTTGATCGTTCTGATTAATGTACTTCCTGATGATGATGATGTGCCTCTGATGATGGTGCTGATATGGTTCTGATGCCTCTGATATGATATGGGTCCTGATATGATGATAGGTCCTGGGTTCACTGATAAAGGTCCTGGGTTGATTGATTGCTGATATGTTGATAGGTTTGATACGATGACAGATTTGATATGATGACTGATATGCAATTGATTTGCCTCCTGATATGATACTTGATATGATATGATATGATACTGATATGATAAATGGTTTTGATGTGATGCCCATTTGATACTCTGATGCCCCCTCAGAAATAAAACATATTGAGTCCTTGATTTGAACGAGTTTGAGTAGTTGGAATATGTTTTGATTTCTGATACCGTTTGAAAGAAATAATCAAATTTGATTTATGCCCCGATTAATGAAAATGTCCTATGATAGGTTCAAAGTGCATTGTTTTAAGTGTTTATGAGGACCAATTTTACCTTAAATAGGGTAAAACCCCTCATTTTACTATTCATTTGCACCGTTCCTTCTTGAGATTTGAGCTCTGATTTTAGCCTTTTGGAGACGATGGTGGTCCCACATCGCGAGCATCGGTTTGAGAGAGCGCGCCGGTTCAGTCGGAGAGCGACCGATGGTCCTTCGGTATGTCATTCAAATTTTCCTCATGTCTGTAAAGTCGCATTTATGACCTTTTTTAATGCTTTTAAAAATTTTAATTCTGCGTGCGTGAAAAGAAATGTCGCCTCCGTGCATTTTAATATCGCCTGAAAATTTTAAATGTCGCCTTTGATAAATCTTATGTCGCGTCCCTTAGGTATTTTCACGCATTTAGAAAATCTAGTGTCGCCTAAGGAAAATTTAATGTCGCGTAGGTTTTAAACATTTTTAATCAGGTGTCGCGTGATAATAAGATGTCGCCTACGGAAAATCTTATACCGCCTCCGTGAAATTAAGTCACGTGGTGAAATAAAATTACGCGTTTGATCAAAGAAATGTCGCCTCTGGTAAAAGAAATGACGCCAGAAAGAAAAGTCGCGTGAGTAAAAAAAAAATTTGTTTATTTGAAACTTTTCTAAGACGTCTGATTGCTCGATTACGTCAACTTGATTGATATCGATCACGTCAATGAATTCAATCGAATGTTTAGTTAGGGTATTCCCTTTGTTTGACTTCAACAACGAATTAGAACATAGGTAACTATAATATCGAAGAATAAGATTAATCAATCTTCATCATGAATGATAGATCATGGATCTAAATGTCCATCCATTTTATGCCCAAATGCTTAGAGACATAAAACTAGGATCGTCCTTCCTCAACGCTTAGAGTTAGGATTGGTAAGTCTGATAGGTATATTTAAATTGATGACCATGATTGATTGTTTGATTTCCTGATGGTAAGTTACTCATGTGGTTCCCTTGTTTTGATTAAACAGGAGGATGTCCCTGTGCTGTACCTTCGGACTGTACCACACTGGGTGATGGAGCTGAGGACTCAGTTGACTGACGCCGAGAGGCGAGTGATTAGGCGCTGCGGTTTACTGTGCGTACTAGAGCTTCCTCGGTTCCAGATGAACCGAGGTTTGATTACGGCTGTCGCAGAGCGTTGGCACTCTGAGACAAACACATTTTGGCTACCACAGGGCGAGATGACTATTACACCGGAGGATGTTTATAGATTGCTACGGATCCCGACTCATGGAGAGATAGTATATTATGACGCAGTCTATGACAGGACATATTGTCGATGAGTATTCAGAGATCCATCTATTGGTGATGACTGTATCTTATGGCCTCAGTTTGCCTCATTTCCTGTTTTACCAGCCTTATTAGGTGCTATCATTGGTGGTGTCTTATTACCTGATCGGCGAGGTCGCGGATTTTCAGTGGGATGGGGCAGGATTATTGAGGATTTGCTACATCATCCTCGACGCTTTGACTGGGGATCTTGTGTGCTGGCACAGCTTTATCACGATCTGCATGAGGTGGTTTACAGGAGAGCAGCCTCATTATCTGCTGGGATTCATATTTTACAGTTGTGGATATGGGAGCACTTACCAGTCAGTCGTCCTATATCAGATCGAGATCGTCCTCTAGGATATCCTTTTGCATGGCAGTATACTGGTATGGTGACACAGCATCACTTGGGTCACTTGGAGTATTGGCGACGGCAGATTGATGACATGGATGAGGTCTATTGGAGACCATATGTTGAGGTCGAGGATTAGAGAGAGGATAGCTTGGAGTTACCCTATATGTTTGCTCCTCGATGGATGATCGGCAGGATTGACTCTGTTCTTGAGAGATTCTTGGCAGGGAGAGTACTACGACAGTTTGGGCGGATTCAGCCTATGCCTCAGGGATCTGCAGTATATGCTCGTTCTAGTGCAGAGCGTGTTACTTGGGGTCACATGCCTTCATATGATGATGCTATAGAGCAGATATCATTACTGGGTTATATGGATTGGGACATGAGGTTACACATCAGAGATGCCGGCGTCATACAGGAGTATCTAGCTTGGTTGATGGAGCATCCGATGCCTCGCTTTACAGACCCTGCAGAGCCAGTACCTGGGCGAGATGATGGTGAGGATGTTGGTGGTGGGAGGAGACGCAGAGGTAGACCCCGAGGTAGGGCAGTGATTCGGCTCAGAGGACGAGCGAGAGATGCACAGGTACAGGCACCACCTCCTCCTCCTCGTCCTGCAGTAGCACAGAGACAGAGGTTAGATCGTCAGGATCATGTGAGGGCTGCTAGACAGGATCCAGGGACAGGACAGGATACGAGAGCAGGATTACAGCAGACTACTGTGGATGATCAGGACACAGGTGCACAGCAGATGCCAGCAGCTTTTTCCCGTGATTGGGGAAACGCTCCTATAGATACAGGTGATCCTCAGAGTACCTATGAGGTTGGAGAGAGCTCTAGTACTAGCCAGCTACGAGCAGATGTGGGAGCATTACGGACAGAGGTGTCACAGATGTCATCTATGATTCAGCAGTTGGTATCGGGTTTGGCTCCCTTGGTTCCTCTCCTTGTTGCTATGGTTGGTCAGACGCCTCCTCAGCAGCCTCCATCACAGCCTCCTCCACAGCCTCCTCCACAGCCTCCTCCCAGTGGTGACGAGAGATGAGCCATGAGTGCTCTTATTGATCATTTATGTACTGATACTGAGATACTTGATATTGTACCATAGTCTTGTGACCTTGGTGTCACCTTTCCAGTTGTATTTTGACACTTATTTGACATTGATGCCCCTGTTGATGGGCGATTATAGAGTTGAGTTTTATGACATCATTGTTATGAGTAGACGTGTGATATGAGAACATTTACGATCTTTCCTTCTTTTACTTGATGATATATGAGATTTCCTTTAGATGCTGCTATATGTGTTTATCTAATGCATTTGTTTTTTTGGATGACTATTGGTTATGGATGCAACGTATCTTATGTATGATATAGATAGATGGATGCATTTCTTCTTCATGTATGGATGCAGTTTTGATATGTTATTTCTCATGTATGCAATCTGTATGCAAATGTAAATGATTATTTACTTCTTTTCTTTGATAATATCTATGTAATGATTAATGATATGGAATGAATGCAAAAAGTATAATCTCATTTATTTTTATTTTTGTAGAAAAGATGATGTTGAAATGATGTTGTCCTTGTTGATTTAACCCTGTTAATGATGTCATGTACCCCCTTTTTGATGCGAAAATAAAACCCTTGGGAAAAAAAAATGCACATGCAATTAATCTAATATGAGAATGCATTTAATCTTTTTTATGAATGCAGCTAAGTGTCACTAGCTTTTTAGCAAATAAATGCCTTGAGGATATATTTTCATCATTGAGCACTTGGGACCGGAAAGTCGACACAACCACCACTGCCCACTGACATGATGATATGAATATCGCTTTTTACTTTACTGCTCATATGGTAACCATCGGTCTCATCAATACGACTATCACTGATTTCAAAAAAAAATCATGAGAGTACGAATACCGATTTTGTCGGATTCTATGTTGCAAGTGGATTTTGTCATTTAGATATGAAGAATCTAAATATCCAAGGTATCCGGTTGCGTAAACAAACAAAGGTTAACTCATTATTTTATAAGATAATCCTCGATGGTTCTTTGATGACCATGTCTTCAGATGAATTCTCATAAGGCAATGAATTTTCCTCCAAACAGTCACATCATAGTCAAGAAAAATATCATGTCTCCATCATTGCCAATCTAGTCGAAACATCCTTGATGAGCTAAAAAGACTTGATACAAATTGAATGAATGTAAGTAAACAGATTTTTAACCAACTTTTCAAAAGAATCTATCTAAGTGTTTTGCATTGTTTTCTGATTTTCAACAAAATATATTTCCAAGTGTTTGATCATGACATGATTTTTGATTTTTAATCCTGAATAATAAGTCAATTTAGGCTCATGGAATTTTGTTGTGGTAGTCAACTTTTTCGTTATCAATCAAAGGTTTACACAAATCTGATCTCTCTTCTGAAAATGTTGATCTCTTTCTGCTTGTGACTGAATGTTGTTCATATGAATCCCTTTTGAGGTACCCACTTTCCAATCCATTTATGCTGCCCCCAAGTATTTGATGTATCAACTTTGACAACTTTAGGCAATGTAAAGGATGGTGCTACAAACTGTTATGATGACTATGTACAAATGACGGATGCAATGAAGGTTTAAACAAATGGGATGATGAGATGCATTATATACACATGTGACTAGGAAGGAAATGACTTAAGGGAACCAAAAGCGCTTGTTACCAAGTTTTCACTTTTGGATATTCTCTCTTTTTTTTTTTTTGCTACCAAGGCGCCTATTTGCTAGGTTTTCACCAAGGCACTTTTTCTCTTTTTTCATTTTTTTCATTTTTTCCTTTTTTCTTTTTTTTTATTTTTTTTCATTATCAACTTGGCGCCTATTTGCTAGGTTTTCACCAAGAGATAGTTTTTCAAATGTTTTTGCTTTCTTCAGGCTCAATTTTCCACTGTTTTTGATCTTTCTTCTTTTCCAATGTTTTTGGATTTTCTATTTTCAAATGTTTTTGGTTTTTTCCATTTTCAATTATGTACAATAATTATGATGCTCTCTCATCTGATACTCTTTATACTCTTTCATCTGTTTTAGGTGTAGAATCTCTTCAAATGAATGCTATTTATGGGTTCTTGTAATTCTTCACCATTACAATCTGATAATTTATATGTTCCAGTTCCAAAGGATGATGCTATAACAAATGGGCCTATCCAATTAGCTTCCCACTTTCCTTTCTTTTCCCTTTCAACTTGATTTTTGGGATTTTCTCTTAGTACCAAGTCTCCTACTTGAAAAGTTATTGGTTTGATGTGTTTGTTGTAATTGTGGGCAATCCTATTTTGATAACCTTTTAAATGCTCATAAGCTTGAGTCTGATGTTCCTCTAACAATTCCAATTGTTGTAGTCTAGCAATCCTATAATCCTCATCAGTGATCAATCCTCTTAATGAAACCCGTAGAGATGGAATTTCAACTTCTAATGGTAGAACTGCTTCAGTTCCATAGACTAAAGAGAATGGGGTGGCTCCTGTAGGTGTTCTGATACTAGTTCTGTAAGCCCATAGTGCGGGGTTTATTTGCACGTGCCAATCTCTTCCTGATTTGTTAACTGATCTTTTTAATATTTTGAGGATATTTTTGTTTGTTGCCTCAGCTTGTCCATTGCCTTGTGGATAATAAATGGATGATGAATGATGTGTAATGTGAAATGTCATGCAAAGTTCATCAATATCCTGATTTTTGAATTGTTTCCCATTATCCGTGATAATGGCATGTGGAATACCATAGCGGCAAATTATGTGGTTCAAAATGAACATTGAAATTTGTTTGCCGGTTGCTGTTATTAATGGAACTGCTTCCACCCATTTGGTGAAGTATTCTGTTGCTGTGATGATATACTTGTGTCCGTTTGAAGATGGAGGATATATGATCCCAATCAAGTCAAAACCCCATTGATAAAAAGGCCATGGTGTAATGAATGGGTGTAATTCTTGAGCCGGTGCATGTATCATATTACCATGATATTGACATTTGCTGCATGTCTTCACAAATTGACAAGCATCCTTTTCTAATGTTGTCCAAAAGTACCCTAGACGAAGGATTTTCTTAGCTAGATTAAAACCGCTTGAGTGTGACCCGCAAATGCCTTCGTGGACCTCGCGTAAAGCTAACTTAGACTCTTCTTCCTCTAGACATCTAAGTAACGTCCCATCAAGACCCTTACGATACAATGTGTCTGAAAGGATTAGGTAACGGGCGGCTTGGCGTATGAAGTTACGTTTTTGGGCACGAGTTTGGTCTATGGGGAGTACTTGGTCTTTAAGGTAAGTATAGATGGGTCCATACCAAGGAGAGTCATGTCCATGTAAAAGAGCAACAATTTGGGTGTCAGGAAGGTTAAATGCCGGTTTTACCAACTCTTCCACCAAGAACTCATACTTCTCATGTTGATCTGGTTTTTGTAACAATGAAGCCAAGGTAGCCATGGCATCTGCTGCTCTATTCTTTTCTCTTGGAATCTGTTCAAATGTGATCAAAGCAAAGTACTTCTTCCATCCATCAATCAAGGCTTTATATTTCATCAATGTTATGTCCTTGGTATTGTATTCATTATTAACCTGATTGATTATGAGTTGGGAATCTCCATACACTTGTAATTCTGCAATACTCCATTCTAAAGCCATTTTGATGCCAATGACTAATGCCTCATATTCCGCTATATTATTGGTGCATGGAAATAAGAGTTTATAAGACTTTGGAATGGTGTATCCTTGAGGAGTAACCAATAATATACCTGCTCCAGAACCTCCTTGTGTGTAAGATCCATCAAAATATAACTTCCATGTCTTTGCTTCTATGTTGACAATTTCTGCATCTGGAAATTCAATTTGCATGGTTTGTGTAGACTCCATTGGGTTATCTGCTAAGTGATCTGCTATCACTTGTCCTTTAATTGCTCTTCTATCAACATATTCAATGTCAAATTCACTTAGGATCATGACCCATTTTGCTATTCTACCTGTTAAGGCAGTTTTACTTAGTAAGTATTTGAGAGGATCAATCTTGGCAATTAATTTGATCTTATGCATCAACATATAATGTCTTAGTTTTTGAGATGCAAAAACCACTGCTAGACATGCTCTTTCCATGAATGAATAATTGAGTTCATATTTTATTAAGGTTCTACTAAGATAGTAGATTGCCCTTTCTTTTCCTTGCTCATCTTCTTGTGCCAACAATATGCCTAGAGACCTTTCTGTGGCTGATATGTATAACAACAGTTCTTTACCTTTGATAGGTGACATAAGAATAGGTGGGTTTATCAAATAAGTCTTCAAAGTAGCAAAGGCCTTATCACATTCCTCATCCCACATAAATGTAGTGTCCTTGTGTAACAATCTTGTGAAGGAGTGACACTTTTCTGCTAATTGAGAGATAAATCTCCTTATTGATTGAATCTTTCCTTGGAGTGACCTCATTTGGCTAATATTTCTTGGAATCTCCATTTCTAGAATTGCTTGTACTTTTTCAGGATCAACTTCAATACCTTTTGCTGACACTATATAACCCAATAACTTGCCGGATTGGACACCAAAGGCACACTTCTTTGGGTTTAGTCTAACTTTGAATTGTTCTAACCGAATGAATATTTTTCTTAGGATTTGTAAATGCTCTTCTCTATTGTGGGATTTTGCTAGAATGTCATCCACATAATCTTCTAAAAAAGTATGCATCATGTCATGGAAAATAGTTGTCATGGCCCTTTGATATGTAGCTCCAGCATTTTTTAAACCGAAGGGCATAACATTCCAACAAAAGGTACCCCAAGGGCAAGTAAATGCTGTCTTTTCTTGGTCTTCGGGAGCAATCTTGATTTGGTTGTAGCCACTAAATCCATCCATTAATGAGTACAATGCGTGACCTGCTGTCAAATCCACTATGGTATCAATGCTTGGCAATGGAAAGTCATCTTTGGGACATGCAAGGTTTAAATCTCTGAAATCCGTACACACACGGATAGATTTATCATGTTTAGTAACTGGCACAATGTTAGAGATCCAATCAGCATATGCTATTGTTCTTATGAACCCCACCTTTAACAATTTTTCCAATTCTGCCTTGACTAGAAGAGCCACATGTGGGTGCATTTTCCTTAGTTTTTGCTTTACAGGTTTAACTCCGGGTCTAACATTCAGATGATGCATTATGAAATCAGGATCCAATCCAGGCATATCGGCATATGACCATGCAAAATTTACTTGTTGTTCTTGGAAGAATTTGATAAAGTCCTTTCTTTCCATAGATGTAAGTGATGCAGCCAAGTGTACAACCTTTGGCTCTAGTTCCGTGCCAATGTTAACTTTTTCTGTTGGCTCTATAAGAATAGATGACCGTTCTTCTTCATGTTCAGGCAAAGTATCCAATCTCTCTTCTAATGGTGCCACAGTTGGGTTTTCACCAAAAGAAACGTCTTTTATTTTCATTGTTTTTGGTTCTAAGGGTGCCACAGTTGGGTTTTCACCAATAGAACTTTTCATTTTTTTTTTTTTTTTTGTTTTTTCTTTTTTTTGACTAAGAGATTGGACCCTTGCTGTTGTCATCATGTCCGTATTGAGTTCGTTGATGAAAGAGGGTTCAACCGCATTGAGGTATTGGTTTGTGGCTTGGTCATTTGGGAAGTAAAGTAAGTCATGTGGTTCAGTTTGATACCAATCAATGAGGTCTGGATGTATCAAAATTAAGGAATTATTGGGTAAGGTATCATCAATAGGATTTATGGACATGACTTCGTTTGAGGGTTCATACATTGTATCATTTAGGTCTATGATGTGTGCTTCCTCAAGATGATCCATGGAAGCAGGGTCAAAGTTCCCTTCGCTTGAATCCTCGTCGACCTCTACGGGAAACAATGTGGGAAAAGCCACAAGCGGGTTAAAACTAACGTTTGAATTTCCCTCCTCTGAAGGTGTCCAAAATGTTTCTATCCATGCTCCACTACTAGATGCTTGTTCTATATTAGGCCCTTGAATAGAAGATTCTTCATTAATTGGAGCATCTTGTTTTGAGATTTTTACATAAGTATGTATAGCAATGACTTCTTTATCTTGACACGACTCATCTGATAAAGTATCCCATTCATAATCCCTAGAATCATCACTATCTCCTTCGGATTCTAATGCATTTATTTGAGGATGAAAATCATGCATTGGACTTGAACTTTCTCCCTTATGTTGAAAACCTACTCCGGCTTTTTCATGACTTGCCCTCCAAACAGGTTCAATAGGTTCTAATAATCCTCTATTTCTTTGGCCTAGGGGTCCTCTTCCTTTGTATCCCATCTTTTGCATAATATCAAATCCTTTCCCATATTGTTCTGTTTGTATATTAACATGCTGAATTCTTTCCATGGGAGTGTCTAGGGTACCATCCTCATCATGATAAAGCCATTGAAGGACATCATCCTCTTCCTTATCCCATGTTGCTTTGTTATCTTCCCTCACAAAATAAGAATTATATTTATGTGGAAGATGTTCTTTTGAGGGTTTTCCATGTGATTTAGGAGACATGGGCATGTCAAATAGAGAAACTGAATATTCTCCTACCCCTTTTGAACTAATCTTGCATTGTTTGTCAAATTTGTTCATCATCTCACTCATGTATTGGTAATGATCTGCTTTAGCTTGTTCTTTTTCCTCTTTAGTAGGTTTGTAAATCACTGTTTCCAATTTAGGTGCCACATATGGACTTTCCATCACATTTGGACCCTCGTAGCTCACTTTTTCCTTGCCCTTAGTTGATGTAGTTGAGCTAGCTTGAAGAGGATTTTGTGCATCTTCATTGGTGATTCTTGGAACAACTCCTTCATGATTATGTGGAATGTATAATTCATGCAAGGGTTTGAGTGCATTACAATATTGAAATGGATTTGAGTCTCCTCCAATTGTGATTTCTTCACCCATGTATGGGAACTTGATGCATTGGTGGTATGTGGAGGGGACAGCTTGCATCTCATGAATCCAAGGTCTTCCCAATAAAATGTTATAGGTTAATTTCATGTCCAACACTTGACATTTGGTTTCCTTCTTAACTGGTCCCACTTGGATGGGCAACACAATCATGCCTTTAGAAGCTCTTTCAGCCTCATCGTAAGCTTTTATGGTGATTTTCTTTGTAGGGTCAATGCAAGACTCGGAGAAACCTAGGGATTTTACAAGACTCAATGTGCATATATTAAGGCCAGCCCCTCCATCAATAAGGGCTCTTTTGACTCTATGCCTTTCGATCAAAACCTCTATATGTAATGGCAAATTTTGAGGATGAGTTATAGACATGTCATCTTGATCTGAAAATGAAAGACAATGAGGAGCCACAAGATGTCCTACCATATTTTGAAACTTTTCTTCCCCTAAGGTAGTAGAAACATGTGTTTCTTCCAAAGCTTTTTCCAAAATCCCTTTATGATTTGGTGACAACTTCAATAACTCTAAGATTGAGATTTGTGCTGGAGTATGTTGCAATTGGTCTACCAAACTATAAGGTCTTGCTGTTGTAGGAGATTGTTTGACCACAATGTTGGATGATGGGATATTGGTGTTTTGAGGGACTATCCCTTGTAAAGTCATTCTAGAATTCTGCCCTCTTGTAATAACATTTGTTGCTTCCTTTTGAGGTTGTTCATTAATGATGATAGCATTAACAATATGATCATATGATGGCGCAAAGTTGATATTATTGGCACTTTGTTTCTTGCCATTTGATGACTCACCTTTATCATGTTTGTAAAAAGGTTGTTTGAAGGCCGTATGATCTTCATTATTTTGGGGTCCATCAACAGTGATTATGTTATTATCTATCAAGTCTTGCACCACATTCTTTAATTGTAAACATTCATTTGTAGGGTGCCCCCGAATCCTATGATATTCACAATGATGCTTAGCATCCCACCAACCCGGCTTGTGGTCTGGTTCATAAGGTTTAATGGCGGGTAATGTAATAACATTGTTAGCTATGAGAGTCTTTAATGCAGTTTCAAGTGATTCTCCCAAGGGTGTAAAGTGTCTTGCAGGAGTGGGTTTCAAATACTTATCATACTTGCTGTTTTGATCCTTGTTTCCTTGATTATTCTTATTGACATTGTTGTTGTTGTTGGAAGGGGCATTATATGCTTGATTAGCATTATTCACTTGATTTGGTGTCTTTGTAAGGGCAAATGGAATCACCTTCAAGTTGCTGGATTCCACTACACCATCATTAACAATACTTTTGTTGTTATTCCTTGCAGCATAACGGCTATTGTTGTTGTACCAACTTTTATTTGGATTGTTGTTATTGTTGATATTGTTGTTGTTGGAGTTAGAGTTATTCTTATTTTCCTTGTGCAATTTCAACTCTCCACTCTTAATCAACACTTCTTCCGTTGTAATTCCATTATCAATTAGATCTTGAAAGGTTTTGGGACATTGCATCCTTAGTCTATAATTCAGCTCGCTTCTCAAACCGTTAATAAAGATATCCATTTTTTCTTTTTCCGGTACACTTCTTGGATATCTAGCAAATGCAGTCCTCCATCTTTGCAAGAATGTGAGAAAGGCTTCTCCATCTTGTTGCTTCGTGTTACATAACGTTATCATGGTGACCTCATGTTTGATGTTATAAGAGTAATGAGTCACGAATTTAGATGCTAACTCTTCAAAGGATTTTATGCCGGATGGTAGTTTTGAAAACCAATCCATGGCTGTTCCTCCCAAGCTTCTTGGAAATAGTCTCATTAAATAGGTTGATTCATGCATGAATTCAAGACTTAATGCACAAAACCCCCGAAGATGGTCATGTGGGTCGGATGTTCCTTCATATCTCTCATATTTAGGAAATGTTACATTAATGGGAAAAGGCACCATGACCAAACTCTTATCAAATGGAAAAGGGCATAATGTTTCAATAGAGAAAGGCTTAGGAGCCCCATTTTGTTTCAAATTGTCAATTTCCATTTGTAATGCTTTGAATTGTTTCCTCATTGCTTCCATAGGGTCTTCTATTTCCTTGGGCTTTAATTGTTCTATGTCAAAATCTTTAGGTAGCTTTACCCCCGTTTGTATTAAGTCCATGAAGTGTTTTTCTTTATCCATAAGCATGGTCTTTTTCATTAGTTCTATGAAATAAGGACATTGTCTTGCCTCTAATGCTCTTTCAATCGTGGCTTCTTCTGCAGTTGGGGGTAAGTTTGTATTATGAGGAGGCAATAAGTTGTTGCCTTGTGAATTTGCCTCTTGAGAATTAGGGTCTCTTCCTCCATTATTAGAATTTCCTTGATTGTTGTTAAGATCCATACCTCCATTCATGTTGTTCCCTTGGTTGTTATTGGGATCTATGCCCCCATTCATGTTGTTCCCTTGGTTAGTGGGATCGATATTTCCTAGGGTACCACTAAACATGTTGTTAATGTCCTTTGCCTTAGTGGGATTTTCAGTCACTTGTGAAGTAATGAAAGTGTTCTTTGGAAATGGGAGCTCTTCTCCGTTGTAGGTCCCGTCTGTTTGTAATGCTTTCCTTATAGAAAATGACCTTGTAATAACAGGCATGAACAAACTTTAAGGGTATGTTGACTTTCTTCTCTTGATAAGCTATTTTTGGAATAAGGTAAAAGTTTTTGATCAATTTTAAATGGTTTAAAATTTTAATGGTGTTTTGATCAATAACTTTGGAATATCTTGTTTGAAAATAAAAACAATCTCAACACACACATCAATTGGGTACCATATCCCTAGAATGCTCTAATGTGTATATTTTTGAACGTTTTCACAGGTTTAACACAAGAATAGCTTCCACACAATCTACCTAGCACATAATTGGTTCGTAAACATGGCTCTAATAGGTAGTTTTTCTATTTTACCGTTATGTAGTAAGTTTTCCGTTCAAAAGAGATCTTAGCTTTTCATCCCCCAACTATGTTAAGGGGCTTCCCACACGCACAAAAGCATGATTTTGCGCAATCCGTTAGGACTACTAGAGGAAGTTTGAAAGAGCTAAAATCCTTTTGTCGTGTACCCCATTAAGGATACCCGCGTTTCATTTTATAGTGGGTCGGATTCTCGTGGCAAAAGCAAGTGTATCCCACTTTGGGCTGTCCCTCTCACCGGCCCTTCTAAGGCAATCTCGGGAGGCGAGCCCACTAAGTTTTAAACATATTCATTGAAAAGCATGAAAAATGGATTTGGTAGAGCAAGTTTGGGAATTTGATTCACTCAAAGAGTGAAGAGCATATCCCTATTGCTTTTCCCTTATCCCAAACACTCACAATCAAATTGGTTCTTTTTCAACCCCGTGACAAAGGGGTTCTTAGAATTGAAGTGTTTATTTTTTTCCTTTTTTATGATTAAACTATGTTTTTGAACTTTGAAAATGCCACAATTTAAGGGAAGTGCAAGCTTGATGAGAAAAATACCTCAAACGATGCTAGCAAAGGCTAGGCACATTTTTAAGTAGTAGATTTTTGTTTTCTCTCCAAATCCTTCTCTTACCTTGGCAAAATGTTCCCTCCACCAACAAGTTAGTCAGCACAATACAAACAAAGTGAGGGAAAACCCAAAATCAAAGCTAAAAATGATGTAATTGATTATGCTTTTGATTCTTTTTTTTTTTTACCAAGATACTTGCAAAATTCTTACAAATTTAAGGACTAAATTCCTAATTCAATGAAACATATTTTCGTTTGTAAGCATCTACAACAGCAATATATTTGGCATGCAATTCTACTTCTTTCTCTAAATTATTATTGAGAACAAAGGTAGAATGTACCCGGTTTTCTTTCCTTATCCTCTTAGAGATCAATTTCTCCTCTAAGTTGTATCTTCTCTCTGGTTTTTGCACTTTCTTATGACAGACCATGCTCCTGATACAAAAAAAATGACAGTAAAGTTAGCATACAGTCCTTATTTTGACAAAATAGTGAAAATACTGCCAGGCGACATTGTCCAGACTACAGGCGAGATTAAATTTAATAAAGGCGTGACTACTTTAACCGCGAGCGTCACCAAAAGGGGCTCAAGCGAGATTAAAATAGACAAGCGCGATATCAAATTTAACAAACGCGTGAAATATTTCTTACAGGCGACAACAGCAATTACACTAACAGAAAATAGATGCTATACCAGGCGACATTTCTTTTACCAAAGGCGATATCTAATTTAACAAAGACGTAATCAATTTAACCGTGAGCGTCACCAAAAGGGGCTCAAGCGAGATTAAAATGATTACGTGCGATATCAAATTAAATGAACGCGCAAACTATTTATCCAAAAGCGACAAAGTAATTCAGCTAAGCGACATCTTATTAAATGAAAGCGACATTTCAAATTATAGAAGCGACAAATAAAAAGCAAAGTGCAGGAAACTCCCTTTACACCAGGCGCGAACTAATTCGTCGGCCGCGGCTTTTAATTCATTTTAGGCGACGTCAAAATGGCCAAAGGCATCATATCTTTGTGCTCTAGGCGATAATCTGATGTCTGTAGGCGTGATTTCTTTAACCAGGGGCGTGACTTTGCTTGTAAGAAGCGTGAGTGTTCAGACTCCAGGCGACATCTAAATTCCCGCGAGCGACATCTCTTTACTGTAGGTGTGATTTCTTTACTGATAGGCATGATTTCTTTCCTGTAACCTGCAAACAGTGAGCAAAATCATGCAATTCTAGCCTAAATTTGCAAATAACGTGGAAATTTTGATAAATTTGAGGCCTAGAGCCCCACGGTGGGCGCCATTTGTGTGTGAGTGATTACACCTTCATGAAATAACAAGATTTAAAGAGAATTTACACTATTCAAAGCAAACTAATCTAAATAATGCACAATTAATCTAAATATCTCATGGTTCTCTAAATTGAAGTGGTAAATGAGGCTCTCAGCTGCAAATCCTCACTAGTGACACTCTAATTATGAGAATTGAACTAAGAATGATATGCAAAATAGATCTAATTATCAAATTCTAGCTCTATTTGATAAGAAAATCTCTAAAATGATCAACAATTTAAGCTAAATATCAATGAAAATGCTAAGTGAGTGGTGTGGATGCAAATTGCAAGAGCTTTGCTGCAATTCAAAGATATGGAGTGGATGAATAATGCCTCAAAATGCCTTCTATTTATAAGATTTTCCCAAGGGTAGGGGGTAGAGTGAGATAACCATGGTTATGCTTGGGTAAGGTCAATTGGCTTTGCTTTGTCCCTAAATTGGGGGACAAACATTTAAATGGTTTCAAAAGGCTGGACCATTTCAACAAAAGTGAGTGATTTGTGTCCATTTTGTCTCCTTTTTCCTTTGTTGAGGGAATTTCATATTTATTTATTAATTAAAGTAATTAAATTTAGCCATGAAGGGTAAGATGTTCATTTTGATTTTTCATTTCAACAACTATGTCATTAATTGAATTTAATCAATTTCTTAGTGTTTTTCCCCTTTTCAAGCCTTATTTAATCATTTAATTATTTAATTGAATTTTTCTTTGATTTGAATTGCCTTTATTCCATTTATCGATTTTTAGTGCTATTTTGATGACTTGATGCACCTTTTGATTGAATTAAGCCTTTGCCAATTTTCTCTGTCTACAAAATTCATGAGCATCCTTAGGTAACTCTTTTGTGAATATATCTACTAATTGTTCCTTTGTATTCACATATTTCATTCTCACTTCTTTGTCTTTCATTATATAGCATTTACTCCCAAAGACTCTAAAATACTTCACATTAGGTGCATAACCATAGAATAACTCAAAAGGAGTAGCATTTGTACCTTTCTTGATTTGTGCTTAGTTTAAGGTATAAATAGTTGTACTTACAGCTTCTCTTCAATATTTTTGTGCAATGTTCTTTTCAATCATCAGTGTTCTTGCACAATCCATAATTGACCTATTTCTTCTCTCTGCTATGCCATTTTGTGGAGGTATTCTTGGTGCAAACATCTGTCTCTTGATTTTTCTATCATTGCAAAACAAATTGAACTCATTTGATATAAACTCTCCACCTTAGTCAGATCTCAAAAATTTCAAGCTTCTACCTATTTCTTTTTCAGCTTTTGCCAAATACCACTTAAACAACTGAAATGCATCAGATTTCTCTTTCAAAAATAGTACAATCATCATCCTAGTGTAGTCATCAACAAATAGAATAAAATATTTATCACCACAATAACTTTGTACACCCATAGGTCCACAAAGGTTAATATGAACCAATTAAAAAATATTTTCAGATGTATATGTCTTTCTCTTAAAACTAGAATTTGTCATTTTTCCCAATTGACACTATTTACAAATCACATTATCAGGTTTCTTGAATCTCAGAAAACCTCTAGCTTTCTTCTTTTTTCTAATAGTTACCATATTGTCAAAATTTACATGACATAACCTCTTATGCCATAACCATACATCATCAAATTATGCAAACAAACATGTTTCTTCATATAGGTCTAGATAGAACAAGTTACCTCTTGTCTTTTCTCCACTTCCAATTAATTCACGAGTGGCATCAAATATTTTAGCCTTTCTATGATGAAATTCCACTTGTTAACCAATATTGTTCAACTATGCAATACTCAATAAATTATAGTTAAGACCTTCAACCCAATAAGCATTTTCACATTTGATCTTATCATTCAGCTTAATTGATCATTTACCTCTCATAGGACATGGTGCATCATTACCAAACTTAACACTTTGACCTTTGTAATGATCTAGGGTTTCAAATTTACTTTTGTCACCAGTCATGTGATGTGAGAAACTGCTATCAATAATCCATTTATCACCTTTACTCACATAAGAAAGAAGTGTACTATTCTCATCTTCATCAGAATCATCTTTCATAGAAACATAAACAACTTCAATATCACATTCATCAAATTCACTAGTGTCACTGTCAGTTTCCACTTCAGCAATATAGCAGGATTTCTTACCTTTTTCTTTGTAGTCTCTATACCTTCAATGATCTCTATCATTTCTCTTTTCTTTGTACTTTCTTTCCCTTCTCTCTTCCTTGTCTGTACCTTTGATGATCTCTATCTTTTCCTCTTTGTATTCTTCTAGCCATGAGTGCCTCAAGATCATCTAGTTCCTCATTAGAAGTGTCACTATCACTGTCACTGTCACAATCACTTTTGACACATTTTTCTTTTTCCTTCTTAGACTTATGTAGTACCATTTGTGACTTGAATGAAGATTTAACATTAGGAATAGTGTATTTATCATAGTTATATAGCTCAAAAGAAATAAGCTTTCCAACAAGACTTTCCAGAGTTAGAACATTACCACAGTTACATCTTGATTCTTGAATTGCAGAAATTCTGATAGCATAGATAGGAAGAAAAGTTCTCAATACCTTACCAATAACAGTCTCATCATCAATGTTTCCATTAGCTCCTCTTATAGAATTCACTACCTCCTTAATTCTACCATAGTACTAAGAAATATTTTCACCTTCTTGCATATTCATTTCATCAAACTTACCCCTCAAACTTTCATATTTTTTGCTCGGTACATTTGTATCTCCACCATGGATAGTTACAAGGGTATCCCACATTTTCTTTGTAGTAGTGCAATCTTTGATATCTTCAAATTTAGGATAGCTTAGAGTAGATGCAATCTCCAACATTGCTTGATTGTTTTCTTATTTTTCTTTCATCTCCTCGGCAGTCAAATGTGCAACAAGTATAACATAGTCATGTTCCACATAGTACTTCATCGAATCACCAATACCAGCTATATGTAATTTATTCAGACTTTTCCATGCAAGGAAGTTCTCTTTGTTTAACTTCGGTACACCCTTTTTATACATCTTGATCATTTTCTTCAAGTATGATGTAGTGGCATTCTTGGGTATTCATAAAATCTACATGGTGGTGTGTTGAAGTGGTTCTATGTTACTCAGTTGTAGCTTCAACCGATGATCTTGGTTATTGAAGAAGCTCAGTTGTTGAAGGAACTCGGTAAAATATCTGGTGCTTGGTGGAACTTGTACTTGGTGATTCCTATGGTGCTTGGTTGATGTACTTTCTTGATGATGCCTATGGTGCTTGGTCAACATGCTTTCTCAGTGATGCCTAGCATGCTCAGTTGTTTTACTGGTGCTCGATAGTTTTGATTTACCAATTGGAGTTATTGGAGTTTTGGATGGACGACTTGATGTATTTTTTGTTGGTAGCTTATGTTATATTCTCCTATGTGGATCTAGAGGATGACATGGATAATTAATTGTTTGTATGTCTATTTGAGAGTCGACTATTGTTTTTTATTAAGTAAAATAGGTTTTACATTTTTCCTAAAACCCACAACAAAATAAAATGTTGTAGTAATGAGTTCAGAGAAAAGATAAAGCATTAAAAACAAAGGAATGGGCCATAGAAAATCTGACCTAAAAGCTACCACAATTAAAGAGTAGACAAAATAGAGAAAAAAGAGGCTGGCACCAGAAGTTGGGTTAAGCCAAGCTTCTGAGCATAGCAACAACATTGCATTTGAGGACCTCCATCTTCTCTACTCCCTCTTTGACTTTCTAAATGTCATGGGGTCCATGGGAGCCATCATCATCCCTATTTTTCTTTGTTCTAGCTCTGGTTCTCTTGCTTGGACCATCACTAGGCTTCTTCTTATCTTCCTCCATAGTCCTCTAAACTTCCTTGCAGTCTATCTTATCTTCCATTTTGTTTAATATCATCTTAATGTGCTCATTAGATGCTTTGAGGATGTTATAGGTTTGTTCAGCAATACCCTTTAGGGTGTCCTCAAGACTGTTCATTTTAGATTCCAGGTGATCAACACTGGACTCCAAGCTACGATTTGGCTCTGTGGCTTTGTGATCCTTATCATCAGTGCTCTAAATTTTGTCTTTGAGATCTTCAATTTCATGGAAGAGCCATTTGAAGGACCTGAACTAGCCCAACATGATATTCCTAGCATTGTTAAGGAGATTCATCTCCATTTACTTGGCCTTATCATTGAGAACCACCAGAGCGGGGTCAATCAGCTGCTCTTGATGGATTTTTCCATTAGTGTCCTCCATAATTTTAGTGTTTATGGCCTCCCTTATGATCCCCATGTGCACTGTGTTAACATTGAAGTTCCTCCAAACCATTTTCCCTTTTCCAAAATCTTGACTTTGGTATTCCCCTCTAGAATTTTCTTTTGAGGTCTCATGCTTGATGAGAGACTGGGTAGATGGATTACCCTATTCATCTTTGGGGTCTTTAGAAATAGGATTCTTGAGCTTCATTGTTGGTTCCTAACAGGGGCTAACGAGGGGGGGATTTTTCATCGCTGATCATGAGATCAACAAAGAGACAGCCTGAGCAATCCAACTTAGTGTTGAGGTTATCCCCTTTGGCCTGGTCTGACATTTTTATGGCTTCCTTTTTTGAGTTTCCCTCCTCATCATTTGTTTCCCTTCCTTTTTTGAGTTTCCCTTTTTTGAGAGCTGATTGTTGTTGCATTTAATATTTATTTGTAGTAGAAGCCAACTTGGCTTAAGAGTTAATTATTTCTTCTAGCTGACTTGTGGTTGAGGAAATGTATTTAAGGATTTTTTGGGTAGTTTTTTAGGGGAGGATAGGAAGTATATTGGGATTTAGTCAAGAAGTAGATTGATAAGGATAAAAATTAGATCCTGCGAGATCTTGAAGATCAGGTTGATTATCTGATAGTTGTAATAGCAGAGCTAGTGGTTTTCATGCTTGGAGACAAGGAGATTACTTGGTGGCTTGTGAGCTCAAGTTTAGATCTGCCTTAGTATTTCCATTAGTTGTTGATGTGCTTTAGAACTGGACTAGCTAGGAGATTGCATAAATACTTTTGTAAGTGTTTTTATTTGGCCCTAACCTGGAAAGCCTTATAGTTGGGCATGTTGAATGAAATTCTATTTGAAGTATTATATTTTTGTATTCTGCTATGGTTGTTGTTGTTGTAATTTCTAGTGTAGACTTGGACTATCCATTCATAGATCATCTCATTCTTCCCTACATCAGGTGGTATCAGAGCTTGAAGTTCTTGAGTGTGTAAACCAATCTCCAAGTTGAGGTTGTTTGCACCAGGACCTTGAGTTGGTGATTTGTTGCCTAGGGTTTTTGAAGATCTTGAAGGATGCCTCATAGAATATTGGACCCTAGGGAAATTTCAGATCTCTGTGATGCTATGGAATCAAAGATTATAGAGAAGGTTAAACTCAATTTTAGATCTGAGATGGAATTGATGAAGAATGACATGATCACTGAGGTCATGAGGGCTATTACTGGTATGTTGAGGAATCTTGGTACTAAAGATGGTTATGAGGATGTTGATGAACACTTTGAAGCTATTGGATCTAGTTGAGATGACTGGAGAGATAGATCTGGTGAAGATAGAACTGGTCATTTATGTAGATCTAGAGCTCAGTTAAGTACTAGTTACCAAATGCAAGTCTCTAGTTTCTTTGGTACTTTGAGACCTGCGGATTGGATTGATTGGATTGGTGAGTTAGAATATTTATTTGAGCTTGAAGAAATTGAAGATCCTCTTAGAGTAATATTGGCACAAACTAAGTTGAATGGACATGCTCCTCTTTGGTGGAAAGAATTGCAATGGGATAGAGAAGTTGAAGGTGAAATGAAGATCAATCGATGGAGGTTGATGGTGACTAAAATGAAAGCTAAGTTCATACCTACTGACTATGATCTTGACTTATTTAAGAAGTTGTAGAATCTAAAGAAAAAATATTTGACTTTGGAGGACTATACAGAGGAGTTCTATAAGTTGACTATTAGGCCTGGACACAGAGAACTTGGTAAAGAAAAGGTAGCTTAGTATGTGAATAGTTTGAGATTCAATATTCAAGATGAGCTTGGTATGCTGAAGATTGCTTTGGTTGAGGATGCTTATCATTATTCTCTGAAGGAAGAAGATAAGTTGAATAGGAGACAACATTGTAATTCTTGAGGGAAGGAGAAGCTTGATCACTCGGTGAAGGATAAACCAACTTTGGAAGATGAACAAAAACCCATGGAGTCAAAAAAGAAGACAACTAGGGTTATCTTTAAGGGTACTTATTATAATTGTGGTGAATAAGGTCACAAATATTTTGATTGTACATAGAATAAGTTTTGTGGTCGAAGGAATGCTGTGGTGAATGAGAACATTCTGAATGAACCTAAATCAAAGAACTTGCTAATTCAAAGAACATTTCTCGGTGGAAAGGTGGAGCCTTGTTAGAGGAGTAATTTGTTCAAAACTCAGTGCAAGTCAGGAGGTAAACTTTGTGATGCGATTGTGGAAAATAGTAGTACTAATAAACTTGTAGCTGAGGAGATGGTTCAGAAACTTGGTTTGAAGAGAATGAGACATTCTTATCCTTATGGGATTGGTTGGTTGCAAGATGTTCATGTTTTAGAAGTGAGGGACCAATGTCTCGTTGATTTTCAAATTGGCCAGTATAAGGATCAAGTATTGTGTGATATTTTGGATATGAGTAGTTTCCACATATTGCTCGATAGACCTTGGCAGTATGATTGCAGAGCTATGAATGACTATGTCAAGAATTTATTTACTGTTGAGAAGAATGACATGAAGTTTTCCCTAATGCCTTTGTTGGATACAAGAATCGGTAGGAGAAACCTGAGCTTAGGTAGTCAAGATGATTTGAGTAATTATGAAAGGATTAGAGATCAGTATGGAGAACATACCTATGTGTTATCAAGGAAAAAGACTTGAAAAGATAGAGGTAGCAGAAGTGGAAGAGTATGCAAGGTGAAGACTTGAAGGAATTGTATGTGAAGAACCAGTTTGGGGTTTATGTGTTGAATCCCAGAAGATTTTATTCCACCCTATGAGAACATCATTTAAAACCTGGGGTGTTTGATGCAATGGCATTCTTGGGTATTCAACAAATCTACATGGTGGTGTGTTGAATTGGTTCTGTGTTACTTAGTTGTAGCTTTAACTAATGATCTTGGTTATTGAAGAAGCTTGGTCACCGAAGGAACTCGTTAAAACCTTTGGTACTTAGTGGAAATTTTATGTGATGATTCCTCTAGTTCTCAGTCGATGTACTTACTTAGTGATGCCTGTGGTGCTTGGTCAATGTACTTTCTCGATGTTGCCTAGCATGCTCAGTTGTTTTACTGGTGCTCGATAGTTCTGGTTAATCGATTGGAGTTCTTGGAGTTTTGGTTGGTTGACTTGGTGTATTTACTTTTGGTAGCTTGTGTTTTATTCTCCTATGTGGATCTTGAGGCCAACATGGAGAATTAATTGTTTGTAAGGCTATTTGAGTCGACTATTGTTTCATTTAATATTTGTTTATAGTAGAATCTGACTTGTCTTAGGAGATAATTGTTTTTTTCCTTCTGACTTATGGTTGAGTAAATGTATTTAAGAAGTGTTTGGTTATTTATTTAGGGGTAGAGAGGAAGTAGATTGGGAGTTAGTCAGGAAGTAGATTGAGAAGGATAATAATTGGATCCTGTGAGATCCTGAAGATCAGGTTGATTGTCTGATAGTTGTAATAGTAGAGCTAGTGGTTTTCATTCTTGGAGACAAGGAGATTTCTTGGTAGCTTGCAAGCTCAAGTTTAGATCTTCCTTAGTGTTTCCATTATTTTTTGATGTGCTTCAAAGATGGACTAGTTAGGAGATTGTAGAAATACTTTTGTAATTGTTTGTATTTGGCCCTAACCTGAAAGGCCTGACAGCCAGGCATGTTGAATGAAATTATATTTGAATCATTATATTGTTTTATTTCATACTGGTTGTTGTTGTTTTAATTGCTGGTGAAGACTTGGACTATCCATTCATGGATCCTCCCATTCTACCATGCATCAAAGTACCTTTAAAATTTTCTTTCTAAGCACCAATAGCTCTGATACCAATTGTTAGAATGTTTTAGAATAACTTAGAGGGGGGGTAAATTAGTTATCCTCAGGTCCATATGTACCAATTGAAATTTCTAGCACTTCAACAATCTCAGATCTAATTAGCTATTCAACTTGATCTCTATAGCATATATTAGAAACATATAACATGGAGTCCACTATCCAAAAGTAATTAACTTGTAGGATATCACAACATTCACATCAAAACATTCACACAAGTATAACACCAGGATTTATAATTGAAACCCAACTTGGGAAAAACCACTTTGTAGCATGCTACTAATTTTCACTCTTCTAAAGTGAGCTCTATGAAAATCAAACCTTGTTAAAGGTTTAGAAAAATATTGTTAGGTGTGACCCTATTAAAGGATTTAAAATACTATGTCAAAAGTGACCTGGTTAGAGGACTTAAGAACATTCCATTAGAATGTCACCTTGGTGAAAGGATGTATACAATGACTGTTAGGTCAACCTTGATTATAGTATTTAGACCGATACAATGGTTAGAATGTAACCATCATTTATGATCTGAAAAACATACAACTCACTTTGCAAATACAGATCCACTTTGCACATATATGTTGGTTTATTGATTGATCTCCATTTCCATCTTCATCTCTGATTTTCTTAGAATTTTCCTCAAGTAATCACAACTATGTTCAACTCCTTCACAATTTCACCTTCGACCTTCTACTTAGACTTATCATTCAATAACATCAACCTCTTCTTCATACTTCATAACCTCACAATTAGGTTTTCCTTTATACCTCTTCGATTAGGTAGATCCATATTTTATTGCTTAATATCCTTCGTAGATCTTAGGTTTAGGTTAGATTCATCAAATCCTTCCATCATTATGTTCTTCATCCTTCCTTCTAGATACATCTCCAAACTTCTCATTGAATCCATAATAAAACTATTTAACATGCATTAAATGCTCCATACAATTCATTAATAATGTCAACACATTTTACATATCCCAAGAATTCAACTATGTCAGCTGGCAATCTTAATTCTTTCTCTAAATGTAATTTATTGACACTTGGTCAATACTGTGTTCTTCTCCTCGGTCATCATTGTGTATCTTGGTCACCACTACAAACTGTCTTCCTCAAAAAACACTGTCTTTTCTCAGTAATTTCCTATTACTCGACAATTATTGATGTTCAGTCAACACTATATTTACTTGGCATATACTAGCACTTAGTCGACACTAACATCACTTGGCTTAAACTAGATTTCTTCACTTTTTCTCGGTTAAGCCTACCTCTCCAATCTTTCTTCTTACTTAGATAAATAATACATTATCTTATCAATGTGCCAACTAATCAAGTACCCATTGAAGTATCAATTAACTCAACATTTCCTTAGGTTCTCTTGTTGTCTCCTTTCCCAAATCCTCTTCATCAATCAATAGATATGGTAATCTCCTAGATAGCAATTGTCTTATTAGTTAAGGTTTGACATCAATGACAATATAAAAATTATTTCAATTGTAGTTTCCAACAATTCCAACTTGAAGGCGTATGACAAGGATGACCATACAAAGCCTAGAAAGGCAACATACCAATCGAACTATGATACCTATTGTTTTTTTCTAACTCAACCAAATATAGATAGTCCTCCCAGTGAGTCTATCTATCCATGACATACATCCTTAACATATACTCAAGCACCTGATTAAATCATTCTATCTGATCAATAGTCTCAGGGTGATAGGAAGAACTAAAATTTAGTAGTGCTCCAAGATCATGTTGCAAGGAAGTCCAAAATTGTAGAAGTGAATACTAGATCCCTATTTGATATAATCATTTGGAGAATACAATGTAGTCTCAGAATATATTGCATAAAGACTCTAGCTACTATAGTTATTGTATAGGATGCTCTCATAGGAGAAAAGTGTGCCACTTTGGTCAACCAATCAATGGAAACCATGATGGTATCATGTTTATGGTGAGTCATAGGTAAATTGATGATAAAATAAATTGATATAATATCCCATTTTCATGAAAGAATGAGATTAGGTTGTAAAAGTCATATTGGATGCTAGTGGTCTTCCTTAAATCTCTGACACTCTAGACATCTAGCCACCAAATCAACAATGTCATGTTTCATAATGGACTAATAGTATAGCTATATAAAGTTTGCATTCATCTTATTCACACTTGGATGTTCTGAGTAAGGTTCATGATGAGCTTTGAATAAAATAAAAGTACAAAGATCATCTAATGGAGGTACATATATATGGCTCATATAGAAAAAAATACTATTTGACTCCAAAACATAACCTAAAAAAATACCTTCCAAAGGTCTCCTTGACTCAAGCTCAGCTCTCACTTCTTTGTACCAAGTATTTGGAGGAAGTGCTTGGAGTATATGACACCACCAATCTACACCAAGAGTTAAAGCCAATATCACATTTCTCCTATGACTCAAAGCGTTGACTACCACATTTTCCTTACCCTAGATGTACTTGACCTCAAAGTCATACTGACAAAGAAACTCCATCCATTTCCTCTCTCTGACATTTAAATTATGTTGGGTAAAGATATATTGTAAGCTATGATGATCACTATGAAGCTCAAATCGATGTCCCAAAATAAAATGTCTGCATTAGACTAAGGCATGAACTACTAATTCTAACTCAACATCATGTGTAGGATAGGTCAATTCATGCTCCTTGAGTTTACGAGATTCATAATAAATCACTTGTCCTTCCTGCATAAGGACCACTCCTATACCTTCCAAAGAAGCATCAACACACACCATAAAATCACCTATTGGGTCAGGTATTTTTAGAATAGGTGCATTGGTGAGACACTTATTCAAGTTTTGGAAATAATCTTCACACTTCTATGTCCAAACATACTTCTTCCCTTTTCTTTGGAGAGAAGAAATATGATATGTAACCCAAGAGAAATCTTTGACAAATTTGTGACAATATCCTTCCAAGCCTATGAAACTATAGACTTGAGATAGATTGGTGGGCCTTGGCTAATCTACTATAGTTGAATCTTAGAAAAATCCAATGAAATTCCCTCACCTTATTACATTCCCCAAATACTGAACTTCATATTGAATTAAGTCACACTTTTCTACATTGGCATACAACTGATTATCATAAAGACACTTCAAGACTAGTCGTAGATGTTCCTTATGCTCTTCCATGGTTTTAGAATATGTCAATATATCATCCAACAAGATGAGAATAAAATGATAAAGGTAAGAACAAAATACTTCATTCATTAGGCACATGAAAACAAATGGAGCATTCATCAAATGAAAAGGAACTATTGTCAAATCATAATGTCCATAGCGAGTGTGAAATACAATCTTGTAAATGTCTACATCTAGAATGCATAATTGATGGTATCCTGACTTGAGATCAGTATTGGAGAATATCTTATCTCCCTTTATTTGATCAAAGAGATCATTAATCGTTGGAAAATGGTACCCGTTCTTGATCATTACCTTGTTTCAACTATCTATAGTCAATTCACAAGCATAAAGATCCATCTTTCTTCTTAATGAAGAGTACAGGTTCTCCCCATGGTGAAAAACTTGGATGAATACTACCATTCACCAAAAGATCCTCTAACTATAGCTTAATCTCTCTCAACTCCTTTTTGGTCATCTGGTAAGGATCTCAAGATATATGTTTTACTCCTCAAAAAATATCTATGCAAAAATCTATGTCACACTTAGGTGGCATATCTAGAATCTCACTAGGAAAGACATTGATGAATTCTTGAAGTATAGGATGATCAAGATTATTTTCCTCTATCTCTACTTCATATAGCTCATCCATAGTTATAGAAAATACTTAAAACCCCTTTCACATGTTTCACTTGATTTTCATAGTGAAAATAATATGAAGAGATATATGACAATGGATTCCCACTATCTCACAATCCTTACCAACATCATCCTTGCACCTGATTATCTTTTGTCTACAATCAATGTTGGCTCAATGATAACCAAACCAATCGATTCCAAGACAACATCATATGATCCCAAAGGAATCACATGAAGGTTAACCATGGTGGTGAATTTACCTAGATTCAACTCAAATTTATGCACTAGGGTGTCTTTCGATATCCTTTCCTGAGAGGCTAACTCTACTTGCCAACCAATGTCACACTTTACTGCCACTAGCCCATATTTCTCTTCTACCAAAGGAGATATAAAATAATTTTTAGCTCCTCAATCAAATAAAATAGAAAGATAAATACCCCTAGTGACACCTTAAGTCTCTACCATAGTGCCCTAGTGTTCTTCCTGACAATGGTCAACTTCTACAAATGCCATCTGACATATGTCGATATACTCTACAGTAGACTTAGAAGATGTAGGTCTGTGTCCTAAAACATGCGATGCACAATGAGGGAAATTCACTATAATGTGACCATGTTGTCCAGATGAGAAGAAACCATTTCGTCTAATGTGAACTCTCCCAGTAGAGGGTGCACTAGACTATTGATAGTTGCCTCTCTCACAAATGAATGTGTGCTCTATGCAGGCTGACTAGGCTAATTGCGCTTGCTGCATAAAAAGTTACAAAAGTTCTTAGAGTGAGAACCACTATTATGTGTTGGAGGATTCATCCCCTTCTACTACTGACTACAAAAGTGGGGAGGAGGTTTCTTGATATTCCCCACACCTTGGTTCTGATTCCCTCTATAGATTGAAGGTGTAGAAACACTAGTCTAGCCTCCTATCTTTCCACATTCCCTAGAGCCAAATTTTCCTTTACCAAAGTATCCTTAATAAATGCTTCCTTGAGGATCTTGGGTTTAAAAAATTTAACCTCTTCGATGATGCATCCATTGAGTCACTTAATGAAATGTTGTAACATGAGTGTTGACTAATCACTAAATCCCACATACGGTGTGAGCTCAAAGAAATGATGCTCGTAATCCTGAATAAGCATAGATAGTTGTCATAGATTATGGATCTCATATGCACATTATTTATTAGATAAGAAATGCTCATAGAATTTTTTAAGGAAAAGCTCCCAAGTGACAGTCTCCATGCTAAGCCCTAGTTTTTGCTCCTCAATTTTCTACCAAGAAGCTACAAAACCTTTGAGGCTCATAGTGACACATGTTGTCTTAACATTGGTATCAAACTATGACATGGAAAAACATCAACCTAAAAAAATGAGCCAAGTCTCTACCTTGAAAATGGTGTGAATACCATTAAAAGGAGGAGGTCTTGATCTCAGAAGGTCTCTCATCTACATGGCCTTTATGACTCCATGACTAAGGCTAGTGTCCCTTATTTCCAGATTCTAGATCTTTGTCTCTCCTCATTATCATAATAGTGTGATGCTTCATGTTCAAGCTTCCCTTGCATAGGTAGACATTCTTGAATAGTCTAGAGAATCTACATAACATTGAATTCTCTTGAATTGCCATGATGTTTACTATCATTATCTTGCATGCTCTCCTCAATTATCTGACTCACATGATGGGTAGGAATTTTTTGTCTTCCATGTCCTCTACTAAAGCCTCCACTTTGGCCTCTACAAATGAATTCAGTTTTAGTGACCATCTTTCCTACAACATTCAATAAGAAGGAAAAATAATTAAGACATGAAGAAATAGTAAAATAATGGTCTGAAATACAAGACTGTTATAGTTCAAAGTTTTTTTTCATGTTTTAACTACTACACATCTAATGGGCATAAATTTTTTTGAGAGTTCCCAGTGTTTAAAACATGGGCTCTAATACCAAGTGTAGTGCCCCACCAGGGAACTCAGGAGATATTAACCTAAAACATTTTACTAAGTTTGTAGAATAATTTTTTTCTTAAGTGTTTACAAACAATAATCAATAAACAAGAAAAAGTAAAACATAAAGTCCATAATTACACATAAACATAATCTAAATTTAAAATTAAAAATCTCAAGGGTTCCTTGACATAGAAACTACATAAATATAATTACACCTATTAATTACAATAATCATCTAAATCATGTACATATTACATCATGAATACATGTGAATAATGAACTATACATAATCTCCAACATCTACTGCACAATTTGTTGGGTATGTAATTAAAATTAAATATGAAGTATAAAAATAGAGGAAGTACAAGAATATGTCTCCAATAAGATAGGATAGGAAGCAACTATAACAAGGATCATCCAAAAGGGGTACATGAATGTCACCATCTCATATCGTAAAATAATCACTATCTCCCAACCTCGTGGAAACCTGTGGTTCCGCTCCCACTGTATTAAGGAGATAACATTGTATCTCACTCAGATAAAAACACCAAAATAATCAGGTAAACCTAAGAAAGGATCCTAGAAGCTCCTATCTCAAGGGTACATCTCAAAATCAAAGGTACACATACTAATCCAGAGGCAAACAACACATGTAGGAATCCTAAGATGAAATCAAGGAAGTGTCATCATATATGTCAACCTCTTGGAGTGATCTCAGTGGACTCTGACTCCCAAGTGTGATCATATGTGGAACTTGAAATCCTCTCATGTAGACATGGATCACCAATCATGGTAGACTCACCATCACTACTAGATGTGAAAGACTAGTCTCCCACTCGCATCCTTAACCTATACTAGAACTCAAGGAATGGGTAAGGAAACTATTATCTCATTAATTCATTTTAACCCCATTAATCTATATTATGACTTGATTAAGTAACCTACTAAGGATACCTAGGTAGCCACTTGTGTAATGCCCACCCTAGCATCTTCATATGTTAGACTGATGGGATTATTACTATGTTATTTTGAATTATATGTTTGGACTATTTCATTTCATGATGGGACATTTGATTTTATATTTATTTGGTTAATAGAATTGATTATGGAAATAATGAATTATTTGGCACAAAATGATGAATGACTAGAGATGAACTAATTGTGAAATGTTTCAAATTTGATTTATATATTTATGTTTATAATGAATCTAACCCTACTAACACCATTATGCTTGGATCTTTCACTGATTGATGTGAGTGTAGGATGAGGAGAGATAGTCGTAGTTACTCCTATGGAAGATTGACATGATGTCACACTCTCCCTCCTTGCTTTCCAGTATTTGTTTATATATATATATATATATATATATATATATATATATATATATATATGTGTGTGTGTGTGTGTGTGTGTGTGTGTGTGTGTGTGTGTGTGTGTGTACATGTCATTTGGTGATGTAGGATGCAAGTACCAGCCATCAACTTCACCTAGCTACACAGGTCTGAGCGTACCTATAAAATCCTCAAACTATTATTGTCTAGAAATTTTACCAAGCTACTTTCAAGGTTACTTGTGGAATTAGATTCCTGTTAGGAGGTTACGCTAGTTGGGGGAATTAGAATGCATTTTTATGATGTTGTCTTGTGGTTTATGTTTTGATGTTTTTTTTAGATTAATGTTCTAAGTTAGATTTATCCTTGTTTGTATATACGTAATTATTCTATATCTATATTATTAATGAATGCACATTATATATGAATGTGTATATGTGGGTGCACACACATATACCCATGTATATATATATATATTATTATTTATGTTTTTTTAATTGTTTGTATAATGGCTTCTCTAATTTGTAAATAGAATGTATTAAATAAAAGGTAAAAATAATAATAAGAGATAATAAAAGGAAGCTCTTTTTGTAAAACTAGCTATCTAGGGCATTCGAACTTGAGGCCTACTAGAAGTTAGGCTAGTTTGATTCCAATTGTCATAGATGTTTTACTTGAGATTTTTATGTTTATTTTTCTTATTATAGGCCTCTTTGGAGGATATTTTGATTAAAATTATTAAAAAGCTTTATTTGTGGTTACAAGAATTTTTTTGGTTAATTTTTAATCAACTATGGAAGTTGGAGAAGTTGCTTCCCATAAAGAAATTCCCCCAACCATATAGTTGGGGATAAATTATTGTGTTTTTGGGAGTTTGGGAGATTTAGAGTTTTAGGGAGATTTTGCAAGTATTTCTCTCAAAGTATATTTTGAGAGTTCTGTGAGGTTGAGTGTTTCCCTGGTTTTGTGAGGGAAAGTGTGTGTGTAGATTGTTTGAGGGAAGATTGGTTTATAGAGGAAATCTATCCTGGAGGCTACCAACTCACCATTTCTCAAGGCTTGGATATTTATAGGAGCTTGCTCCATCCATTTCAAGAGGATTCTCCACAAGACCCCAGGTAGGGTCTGAATTGTAATGAATCTCTATTCTTCCCTCTATGTTTTTGAATGTGTATGCTATGTATTATGATTTTTATATGGTGGATAAGCTATAAATTTACAATGAAAGTTATATCTTATGTTTTCCATGTAGTTCAAACTATGCATCCAAGAAGTTAATTATGTATGTCTACATGGTTTTTCTTGAAAAATCCTTCCTAGAAGTTTATGAATGTTTTTGATTATGGATTAAGGTTTATTTGATTGTTATTGAATGGTTTATGGAAGTTTAGGAAGGTTTAAGAAAGGTTAGGATGGTTTAGGGAAGTGATGTAGTCAACTTTCCCCTTCTTTCCTTTTCTAGGAATTCTCTGTGAATTTGATATTTTGATTGAATAATATTGCTCTGGGGGATAGATAGTGTTGAAGATATGTTCTAGAAGTGGTACTGAGGTACCTCAATTAGGTAGACCTCAGGGAAACTTTCACAGGCTCTCTCCACACCCAAAAATCTTAGTTTGGGGAAATTCGAGGAGAGTTTGGGTAGAGTCTTGTATGAGCATCCTGGAATGTTGTACAAGTTTGTACTAGTAGGCATACAAAATTTGGTCAAGGGTCATATGGGCATGCCTGAATTGTCATATGGGTTGCTATACAATGTCATTTGGGGTTTTAGTAGGTTCTAGCAGCTCAAAATTTGAATTTTTTGGGCTCTTGAGCTCTATAACTTGTTCCTTGTGATTGGGCTGCAATTAGTATCTGTTATGAATGTCCATCTATGGTTTTTTAGCTAGGAATCATTTTGGTGCCCTGAGTGCAAGGGAGGGTTCCCTAGACCTATAAGATGAATCTTTTTGGAGTACTTTATGGTTTCTTGTCTTGTGTATTTGGATATGGGACTAAGCTCCCTAGGTGAGTGGCTCACCATAGGTGTTGGAACCCTAAAGTGGTTTCCAAATGATCCTATGGGTGGGTGAGTAAAACGTGATAACCCAATAATGAACTTGGGAAAGGAGGGATTCAAAAGATAATGAAAGATACCTAATTAAGTCCACATAGTCATGTTGGAGTACCTGGACCATAGGTAACTTCCAAGGAGGATTCCTATTTAGAAAGGGGGTATCGGGGTTACATTTTTGCCAGGGAGGATCCCAATATATAGGATATGTGATGACACTCACCTAGAGGGTATGGTAGAAACCTAACCTTTGTGCCCAAGGTTGCTTTAGGAATTTTGAGTATCTTGGTTCTATCTCCTAGAATGGGGGGTGGAGCTTCATTAGTTTCACATGGTTGGGTGGAAAATATATTTTGAGGTACTTTTCATGTTTTGTGACTTGGATGTGTCTTCATGCAGTAATAAAGATTTATCATTTTGTACCATGTATAATTTGAAAACAAAGATGTACAGATCTCTCTGTAAAGCCTTCAGGCCATTCGTGTAATCATTAGTGTCATTGTAATCATTATTGGTATTTGAAAGAACAAAAGAAATGTAATCAAGGAGGGATAGTTATAAGGGTTTTAAAGGGATGTATTTGAAGGTTCAAAAGTTGAAATTATAATTTTAATATTGTATTATCTCTTCTATGTTGGAAGGAAAATAAATTTTTCCTATGTCAAGGTTTAAATGTGAATTGAAAGGAAGATATTAAATGTGTAGACAAAAAGGAATGTAAATGAATTAGGAAGTAAAAGATGAGTTAGGAGTAGAATATTACTTCTTACTCTTTCTCTTAAATTCTAAAATGCAAAAGTATAAGAAAAGGAAATGGAATTCATTTGATTAGGTAATGAAAAGAAATACTTGATATCAAGTAAATGAATTCATTAAGGGAACCTTAAAGAATGTACTTGTGAATATAATAATGAAATGATATAATGTTAGAAAAAAAATTATAGTTTCTATTTTAGGTTAAAAGACTTGATTCCTTATGGGTTCCCTAGCAGGGACATTACATTTGGTATCAGAGCCTTGGTTGCTACACTAGGACCTCAAGGTCTATTTACATTTAAAACTTAAATTATTCAACACATTGAATGCTCACTTAAAACTAGCACCGAAAACTTATGTTCCACTACTCTTCCAGGATGCCTCTCGTTACCCGCAGAAGAGCTAAGGATAGAGTTCAATAATATTTCTCAAGATATATCACCCAAATATTTCCCATGGGGAATATGAGGGAGAACATAATCAAGAAAACAATAGGGGTGAGAGTCAGAGTAATGATTCAAAAGGAGCCCAACTTATGCAACAACTTCTGCATAGACTTGACAACCTCAAAAATAGAGTCAATTTTGAAGAAGGAAACCAAGCTCATCACCAAGATAAGGAAAGGGATAGAAGCCTAGGAGAAGGAAAGATATGAAAGAAGCTAAGGATAGGGATATCAGTCACATGAGGGACTTACTCAAGGTCAAGTTACCCCTTTTCTATGGAATTGAAGGGGTGTCTACAATGTAAAATTAGTTGTTTGAAATTTAGAGGTGTTTCTCTATGCATCCCTTTATCATTAATGTCAAGGCTAGATGCACTATTATGAATCTAAGAAAAGTTGCATGTACCTAGCAGTGCATGGAAGAGGAAAAAATTCAAGTCACCATTAACACTATTTCTTGGGAATTTTTCCTAGAGAGCTTTAAGGATCAATTCATTCTAGATCAATGGAGGGAGGGAAGGGAAGAAGATTTTGACCACCTTAGACAAGAAAACATGTCAGTGGAGGAATATGAAAGAATATTTTGTGAAATTAAGCATGTCTCAAGCTATAGAGATGACATACCTATTCTTGTCCAAAATTTCATTAGAGGTTTGAATGACCATATTTTAGGAGATGTGGTAATCTTAGAACCCAAGAATCTCTGAGGTGCTAGCCCTAAGGCATACCTAGTAGAAAGAAAGGTTAAAGGAAAAGGTGTCTATTCTTGTGGCCAAACATTCAATGCTGGATCAGGTTCTAAAGGAAACTTTGATTAAGGAAATTCCAACTCTAAGAACCAACAATCATCCTTCAAAGGAAGACAAAAATTCCCCAAAACTAAATTCCAAAATAACAACCAAGGTAATGGGAAGTTTCAACAACCCTAGAACTGAACCAATTATCTGACACAACAAAGGATTCCTCCATAATCCCAAAATTCTTAGAATACGGGGGGTTATCAACAAACCAATGCACCTCCTACAAAGAGCTTTGCAAGGAATAGGGGGTGTTATTCTTGTGGACAAAAAAGACACATTGTAATTCACTCCCCTTAGTGCACCAATTTCACCAATCAAAATTAGGTAGCTTCAGATTCAATTATTGGAGATGTCGGTCAGTCTCATAGGGTGCTCACTGTAGTAGAGAATAGAAAAGTTGATCAGCAAAACATGGTCATAGAGACTTCAAGTTCATTAAAGGGTAAAAGTATTTCTATTCTCTTTGATTCGGGAGAAACTAACTCCTTCATATCTCCTTCTTTGATAGAAAAGTGCGGGCTAGCCATAGTAGGGGAAACAGTTAAGTGGTAGGTAGAGCTAGCTCGAAGGGCTAAAATGACCACAAATTTGTGTGTTCAAAAATGCAAGTTGGGATTAGGACCTTTATCTACCAATTTTGATCTTTGAGTAATTCTTCTTGGATCATATGAAGTTGTCCTAGGAATGGAATGGTTAGCCATTGATGAAGTTGGGATTGATTGTAGAAAGAAGCTCATTCATTGCTTAGATGATTTTTGATAGCCCAACACTATTATGGGAATCCAATGATCTATATCACTTCAGATGATATCAGAAATGAAACCTATGAAATGCATGAGAAGGGGATGTCAACTTCTTGCAGTCATAGTTAATGACTTGGCTAATAAGGGAGATAGAGAAATAACACTTGAGCACCCTTTACTTCAATAATTTTTTGACATCTATCCAACTGAGATACCTAGAATGCCTCCCAAAGGAGACATTGACTTCCACTTTCAACTAGTGCTAGGAGATGAACCTATCTCCAAAGATCCTTATCTTATGACCACTCAAGAGTTAACTAAGTTAAAAGTTAAACTAGAAGAAGTCTTGGAAAAAGGTTTCATAAGACCAAGTGTGTCACCTTGGGGAGCTCTGGTTATCTTTGTAAAGAAGAAGGATGGCTCACTTAGGTTGTGCATTGACTATCATCATCTCAACAATGTAACTATTAAGAATCAGTACCCTTTACCAAGGATCAATAATATATTTGATCAAATGAAAGGAGAAAAAGTATTTTCCAACATCAATCTGATGCAGGGGCATTCTAGGGTACTCGGTGAATCTGCATGATGGTGTGTTGTTTTTGTTCTGTGTTACTCGGTTGTAGCTTTAACCGATGGTCTCAGTTATTGAAGGAAGCTCGGTCACTAAAGAAACTCAATGAAACCTCTTGCACTTGGTGGAACTTGTACTCGGTGATTCCTATGGTTCTCAGTGTTGCTTGGCATGGTTGGTTGTTTAACTGGTGCTCAGTTGTTTCTCTAGCACTTAGTAGTTCTAGTTTATCAACTAGAGTTCTTGGAGATTTGGTTGGCTAACTTGGTGCATTTATTGTTGGTATCTTTTGTTGTAAACTCCTATGTATATCTAGAGGCTGACATGGAGAATTAAATGTTTGTAAGGCTATTTGAGAGTCGATTGTTGTTGCATTTAATATTTGTTTGTAATAGGAGTCGACTTGGCTTAGGAGTTAATTATTTCTTCCAACTAACTTGTGGCTGAAGATTAGTATTTAAGGATTGTTTGGGTAGTTGTTAGAAAGAAGATTTGGGGGAAAGATAGAAGGATAACATTTGGATCCTGCGAGATCTTGAAGATCAAATTATTATCTGATAGTTTGTAATAGTAGATCTAGTGGTTTTCATTCTTGGAGACAAGGAGATTTCTTGGAGGCTTGCAAGCTCAAGTTCATATCTTCCTTAGTGTTTCCATTAGCTACTGATTGTTTCAGAGTTGGACTAGCTGAGAGGTTGTAGAAATACTTTTGATTGTATTTGTCCCTAACTCAAAAGGCCTTACAGTTGGTCATGTTAATGAAAATTCAATTGAAAACAGTCTTGTTGTTTTATTCTACATTGTGGTGTTTGGCTTCTTGTTTGGACTATCCTTAATTGGATCCTCCTTACCTGTCCTGCATCAGGTGGTATCAGAGCTTGAAGATCTTAAGTGTGTAAACTGATCTCCGATTTGAGTTTGTTTACATTAGGACCTTGTTGGTGATTTACTCCTTTGGGTTTTCAAAAGTATTGAAGGATGCCTCCAAGAGGATTGGATCCTAGAGTGATTGTAGATCTCTATGATACTATGGAATCAAATATTACAAAGAAAGTTAAAGTTAATTTTAGATTTGAGATGGAATTGATGAAGAATGACATGATCACTGAGGTCATGAGAGCTATTGTTGGTATGTTGACGAATCTTGGTACTAATAATGGTTATGAGGAAGCTGCTAGATCTAGTGGCGATGACCGGAGAGATAGATCTAGTGAAGACAAAATTAGTTAGTTACATAGATCTGGAGCTCGGTTAAGTACTAGTTACCAAATGGAAGTTTATACTTTCTCTGGTACTTTGAGACTTGAGGACTTGATTGCTTGGATTGGTGAATTAGAAGATTACTTTGAGCTTGAAGAAATTAAAGATCCTCTTCGAGTAAGATTGGCACAGACTAAGTTGAAAGGACATGCTTCTCTTTGGTGGAAAGAATTACAAAGAGATAGAGAAGATGATGGTGAAATGAAGATCAATCACTGGAGGTTGATGGTGACTAAATTGAAAGCTAAGTTCATACCTGTCGACTATGAGATTGACTTTTTTAAGAAGTTACAGAATCTGAAGCAAAAAGATTTGACTATGGAGTACTATACCGAGGAGTTCTATAATTTGACTATTCAGTCTAGACATAGAAAACTTGGTAAAGAAAAAGTAGCTTGATATGTGAATGGTTTGAGATTCAATATTCAGGATGAGCTTGGTATGCTAAAGATTGATTTAGTTAAAGATTTTTATCAGTATGCTCTGAAGGTAGAAGATAAGATGAAGAGAAGACAACATAGTAATCCCAAGGGAAGGAAAAGATTGATCACTCGGTGAAATATAAATTGATTGTTGAAGATGAACTGAAACCTATGGAATTGAAAAAGAAGATAGGTAGGGTTATCTTTAAGGGTACTTATTATAATTGTGGTAAAGAGGGACACCATTCTTTTGAGTGTACATAGAAGAAGTTTGGTGACTGACGGACTGCTATAGTAAATGAGAACATTTAGAATGAACCTAAATCTAAGAACTTGCTAGTTCAAAGAACATTACTTGGTGCAAAGGAGGAACCTTGTCAGAGGAGTAACTTGTTCAGAACTTGGTGCAAGTCTAGAGGTAAAATTTTTGGTGTAATTGTTGATAGTGGTAGTACTAATAACCTTGTTGCTGAGGACATGGTTCAGAAACTTGGTTTGAAGAGAATGAGACATCCTCATCCTTATAGGATTGGTTGGTTAAAAAATGTTCATGCTCTGGAAGTGAGGGAGTAGTGCTTTGTTGATTTTCAGATTGGCCAGTATAAGGATTTAGTGTTGTGTGATAATGTGGAGATGAATAGTTGTCATATATTTCTTAGTAGACCTTGGCAATATGATTGTAGAGCTATTTATGATTGTGTCAAGAATGTGTTTATTGTTAAAAATAATAATAGGAAGCTTTCCTTGATGCCTTTGTTGGATACAACACTCTATAGGAGAAACATGACCTTTGGTAGCCGAGATGAGTTGGGAAATTATGAAAGGATTGATTAGTATGCAGAAAAATCTTGGATGTTATCAAGAAAATATTTGAAAAGACAAAGGAAATAGAAGTGGAAGAGTATGCAAGGTGAAGATTTGAAGGACTTTTATGTGAAGAACCAATTTGGGGTTTATGTGCTGAATCCTGGAGGATGTTTTTCCAGCCTATGAGAAAATATTTTCAAGCCTGGGGTGTCTGATGTAGGGGCATTCGAGGGTACTCAGTGAATCTACATGATGGTGTGTTGTTTTGGTTCTGTGTTACTCAACTACAGCTTTAACCAACGGTCTCAGTAATTGAAGGAAGCTCGGTCACTAAAGGAAATTGGTGAAACCTCTTGCGCTTGGTGGAACTTGTACTTGACAATGTCTGTCATGCTAAGTGATGCTTGGCATGGCTGGTTGTTTCACTGGTGCTTAGTTGTTTCTTTGGTGCTCGGTAGTTCTAGTTTACCAACTGGAGTTCTTTGATATTTTTTTGGCCGACTTGGTACATTTATTGTTGGTAGCTTTTGTTGTATTCTCCTATGTAGATCTAGAGGCCGACATGGAGAATTAAATATTTGTAAGGCTATTTGAGAGCCGATTGTTGTGGCATTTAATATTTTCTTGTAATAGGAGCTGACTTGGCTTAGGAGTTAATTATTTCTTACAGCTGACTTGTGGCTGAAGATTAGTATTTAAGGAGTGTTTGGGTAGTTGTTAGAAAGTAGATTTGGGGGAAAGATAGAAGGATAACATTTGGATCTTGTGAGATCTTGAAGATTAGATTATTATCTGATAGTTTGTAATAGTAGAGCAAGTGGTTTGCATGCTTGGAGACAAGGAGATTTCTTGGAGGCTTGTAAGCTCAAGTTCAAATCTGCCTTAGTGTATCCATCAGCTACTATTTTTTTTAGAGCTAGACTAGTTGAGAGGTTGCAAAAATACTTTTGATTGTATTTGTCCCTAACTTGGAAGGCCTTACAGTCGGGCATGTTAATGAAAATTCATTTGAAAACATTATCTTATTGTGTTATTCTACATTGTGTTGTTTGGCTTCTTGTTTGGACTGTCCTTAATTGGACCCTCCTTACCTATCTTGCATCACAATCTGAAGTCGATATATCATCAGTTAAGGATTCTTGAAGTTGACATTCACTAAACATCATTTTGTACTTGGTATGGGCATTATAAATTTACCATAGTACCTTTTGGTCTCACAGATGCACCTTCAGTGTTCATGAGTCTCTTGAATGGGGTATTCATGACCTTCTTGGGAAAATTTATCATAATGTATTTGGGATGACATTTTGGTGTACTCTAAGTCAGTGGAAGAACATGAGCAACATCTTCGACAAGTGTTACAATGCCTTCACAAGAATTAGTTGTTTGAAAACTTGGAGAAGTGTGAGTTCTTCCAACTAGAAGTTAAGTATCTTGGTCACATTATCTAAGGAAAAGGTATAGCAGTTGATCATGAAAAGATTCAAGGTATATTTCAATGGCCAACACCCACCATCATATCATAGGTTCATAGTTTCATGGGTTTATCTAGATACTACAAATGCGTTGTCCAAGGATTCTCCAGGATAGCTTATCCCATCATTTCCTTGCAAAGGAAAGGGAAGAAGTTCAATTGGATTGAGAAATGTTTAGAAGCATTTCAAATCCTTAAGGATAAACTGACTAGTGCCCCAATTTTGGTTGTACTTGACCCCACTTAAAATTTTGTGGTTTGCACTAATGCCTCCCAAAATGCATAGGGGTAGTATTGATGCAAGAAGGAAGAGTTATTTCTTATGAGTATAAAAAGCTTAAATACCATGAGCTTAACTATCCTACACATGATTTGGATTTAGCAGTTGTAATTCATGCCTTGAATCATTGGAGACACTTCTTATTGAGGCATTGATTTGAGTTACACACCAATCATTGAAGCCTTCAATACATATTTACTCAACCAAATCTCAACGCTAGGAAGCACCGATGGATGGAGTTCCTTTGTGAATATGATTTTGAGGTTAGATATATCCAAGGTAAAAAGAATTTTGTAGCAAATGATTTGAGAAGAAGGATACATGAGTTATCCATGCTCTCCCACTCTACTAATTTGAGAAGTCAGATTTTGCAGATACTTATTTTAGATACCTTGTATCAAGAAGTCAAGGATGAAATTGAGTCTAGAAGGGCTTTAGAAGGAAGCTTCTCTATTTATTATTTAGAGATAGATGGAATATTAATCTATTTACCACTTTTAGGTGATCTTCATAAATTTATCATGGTAGAAGCACATCATGCTGCTAATTCATCTCATCCATGAGTTAAGAAGATGGATATAGCAGATTTTGTGGCTAGGTGTTTGGAATGTCAGAGGGTCAAGGTTGAGCATCATCACCGAGCATGCCTCCTTCAACCACATTTGATTCATAGATGGAATGAGACATGATATCTATGGATTTTATCATGGGACTCCTAGTCACTTATCAGAGACATGATGCTATCATAGTCACAGTGGATAAGTTAACTAAGGTGGCACATTTTTCTCCTATACAATCATTCTATACTACCACCTTAGTATCTAGAGTCTTCATGAATGACATTAGTAGATTACATGGTGTTCCTAGAAAGGTTATCTCTGATAGAGATCCAACATTCATTTCAGAGTTTTGGACCTCATTGCAACATGCCTTAGGGACTTGGCTAAATTTTAGTTTGACATATCATCCAGAGACTGATGGTCAAATAGAGAAATTTAATTAGGTGCTTGAGGACATTCTTATAATGTATTTGATGGATAGACAAACCCATTAGGAATATTATATGTACCTAGTGGAGTTTGCAAAAAATAATGGCTATCACAGTTCTTTAGGAATTTCCCCATTACAGGATCTTTATGATCATCCTTGACATACCCCTCTAAGTTGGGATCTCATAGAGGATAGTACTACTTGGCCCTAATTATGTTGCAGGATATGGAGCAATAGGTTCAGAGTATTAGAGAGCATCTTGTGATAGCTCTATTAGAAATAGGAAATACTGAGAGGGGGGGGTGAATCAGTATTTCAAAAAAAATTTCTTTTGCCCACTTATGGATATAATAGATTACTTTAGTGCATACAAAGATTATCAAGTTGATTAACAAACATAGCAGTAAATAAAAAGAACTCATAACACATCATATGTTCTCAAGGAAACCCTGGCCAAGGGAAAACCCCAGTGGGGATGGTACCCAAAAAGATCACTAATCAAAAGTATCTTGTTAGGGATATTGGACCCTGTTAAGAGTCAATTTACAATATATAGTAGATCTATCCTGGTTAAAGGACTTTAGGCCTTGTTAGAAGCCTTAACCCTGTTCGGAGTTAGATTACAAAACTTGATCACCAGCTGAGCTCACTGCCCAAACAAGTAATATAAAATGTTTCTGACTATAATATGGTACTACTTACAACTTCACATCAATATCCTTTGTCGTTATCATAATAAACAACTATCGCAAGTTATCTTTTCTTTCTTTTTACATATCACTTCGCTTATATTTCATTACATTTCAAGTATGCCTAATATATGAGTTATTAAAGCTAATAACTTTACATGGTCAGCTTCCAAAATCTTTATCCAAGAGTAAAAATCTAGGATTTCATCCCTTCATAATGTTAAGTCATTATTTTGACAAACAAAAATAATCCCTTAACTCTTTCACTAATACTGTCTCCAAAATTGTCTATCTGCAAAAACTATCTTCGGTAAACTTTGAATAACTTTGTCCGTACTACTCCAAACTTTATGTGCGCTAAGATAGGGTATCCTCATACTCTATAAAATCCTTAGTTAACTATGCAAACAAAAATATTGCTCCAGTGGACGTCACCAACTAAATCTTCATCGGGTGCTCTGTCAAGATCACTGTATCCAAACTTAGACAATTTCTTCCTTCAACTTGCCATACTTCCATTCCAGATTCTGCACTCTCAATAGAGATCATATGTTTCCATAATGACAACATCTATGCATCCACATTAGCCAAATTGGCAACAATCTCCCCCTTTGTCATTGGTGGCAACATATGGGAAAATTGGCTAAGTGTAAAAACAAAACTTCAAAAAACACTTATACAAAATTGTGGCCAAAAGTTATACAATATGTATACAATATCATACTCCATAGAATAGCTCCCCCTATGAGTATCCTTCCTCAACATATATTCAATTTTTTTCTATCTCTCCCCCTTTGACAACATTGGCAAAGATAGGGTGTACAAAAAATTTCAAAAAACTTTATACCTGATTATCGGTTATTGCAAAGCTGGTAGGCTTGTAACACAATCACCAAACTCTAACTTCCAAGATTCAAAATCTTTCTCCCATATCATCCTAATGGATTCAACAACATTGAGTAGAGTACTCAATCTGTATGCTGTTGTCTGACAAGCTTGCAGGGAATTGAAGCTAAACTTCTGAAATGATGTCTTTGCTGAAAGACACTACTCAATTTGATCTTCAACAATTGATATCTTGATTGAGACATGCTCTCTCAAGATGTTAACCCTGATCATCTTTCTGTTCTTCTCCTCTGCTAACATTCTGATTTCATCTTTCAATTTCCTTATGTTCTTCTCTACAGAACTTATCTTGACATTAGGGCTTGTCAAGGTGTTTGTCTCATCTATAATAGCATCTAACTTCTCTCTAATCTTCTTATCCTCTTCAACTATTAGGATTTCTAATTTAGTGCATTGTATGTAAAAATTCTTTCCTATCTCAAAATGTCTCCTCAAATTCTTTATGCATACATCTAAACTACCAATATCATTTCAAATATTTACACTTAAAGTTTGTTGCATTTCTGCTTCAAAGTCTTCTTGAGCTTTTATTCTAGCAATATCCTTCAAGATAGAAAATTCAGAATCAAAAGAATTCATTACCATTTTAGCTTTCTCAAGTGGATCCGATTCAGATACCTTAGTGTTGATCACACTCTCAAGTTTCTCTGTCAAAACTCTAACTTTGCCTTCAAGGTCTTTCACCTTCTTATTCTTTCCAATAATTTTGTTCAGAGATGTGATGAACTCAAGTTGATGATCATCTTCAACTTCTTTTCCAAGGTCTTCAAACATTGAACCAATATGCCTCTTCTTACTGTTAGGTGCACTAATGTCTTCAACTAGTATAGAAGGTGCACTAGAGGTAGTGGCCTCTATCAAAATTTGTTTGCCTTTAACTGACTACTCTGCTGGAACTAATTCTGATACAGTTGATGCTTCATCTGCCTCTATATTCTTCTTTGATTATGTGACCTTTTCTTGCTCTCCCAAAGCCAAATTGTCAACAATATTTCCTAGATCATGAAATACTGCATCATCTGATTCTAGAGTCACTTTGGTGCCTTCAATATCCATTGATTCTTTGCCAATATTGATATGTAAAGAAGATGGAAATTCTTCAATACCAACTTTCTCTGCATGCAGTTCCTCTGATTGCTTCTACTGAGGGTCTAATTCAACATGCTTTTCTGCAACTATATCTGTAAGAACTTGCATTACTACTTGCTCTGTCTCTTTATGTACTTCCTCCTTTTTGCCTCCCATTATAAGGATTGTTCTTCTCTTAGTTCTCAATAAATTTCCAAGAGACTTCAAGAATCTCTTCAAATGATCTTCATCCTTAACTTCACAGAACTGTCTGATTACATGTTCTCTCATCTTTATGTCCTCTTCTTGTGCTCTCTATTTTATATTCACAAGTCTATTATACAAATCTTCTGGGATCTTACCATGAATAGTGCTAAGTTTCTTATCTACCACAATCATATGTGTAACCATTGCATTTTCAAAGTTCAATCTGTCAAATGATCCATATAGATCATAGAATTTATTCAACTTAGTGAAGTCTCCATGTTTCAATATATCTTCATTAACTCTTTCAATTCTTGGTTTCCAAGTTTTCTTCTTGATTGAAACTACATCATCATCTTTAATTACTGCTACATTTCTAGGTATAGGTTGTACAACCACTTTTTATCTCTTGTCGGGTCCTGTTGCACTCACTTTTACTCTTTTGCTAGGAATAGGAGAAAAATATTTATCTCCTTCATCTTTTTCAGGTACTTCAACTTTTACCTTTACTGCAATAGGATCAATAGGATTTTCACTTGATGTCTCAGGTGAAATTATAAGATTTTCACTTTGCTTCAAGGCTTCTGCAGTTTTCTTAGCTATGTCAAACTCATGACTTGACATACCAGATTCTTTCAATATTTTCTTCATAGTAGATTCAACTCTCTTAGTAGATTGCTTCTTTTCTCTTAAACTTATTGTAGAGTTGAAATTTTCTTCATAGGTTCCAAACCTATTTGCATGACCATCCAACTCACACTTTAACAATCTATTCACATATCCTACTATTTCTACTTCAGATATTTCATAGCCAAGAGGGTCTATGAATTCCATTCTAGGCTCAACTACTTCAATGTAGGTGAAATCAGTGTCAACCATAAAACAAATGTCATCTTTATGCTTTTCAACTAAGGATTGAGGAATCCTTGATTTGTTCTTAACAATATTCTGAAAAGTCTTCAATACAAGCTTCACACTGTCATTAACTTTATCAAAAAGGTGCTTCATGTAGATTGAGTTTATTCTTTCCATTATGTTCACATTGTCACTCCAATCAACTGTGTAAGGAAATCTTCTCAAAATATGGAAAAACATATAGGTTATCAAAGATGAAAACCTAAACTGTGTGTACTTAGCCTTCTTAATCTTTTCTAAGTTCTCAAATAACTAAATTTTCAAAATTTCACATAGGTCTACTGGTTTCTTCTCAATACACATAAGATAAGATACATGAATCATTCTTGCAGCCATGTCATCTTCCCTTGAACTACCACAGAATTTAGTTGTTAGGATCTTGCAAAGGTACCTAACATCATCTTGCTTAATCTTACTTATCACAATTCCTCTACCATTATAACTAGATCCAGTGTTATCTAAAACAATCTTTCTCAAGTTCTTTTCATTCAGTGGAATCTCTCCAACTTTTGATAATCTAGTAACTTCATGAATTAGGTCGGCAGTTATATCAATAACTCTATCCTCCATCCAGAATTTCCCATTGTGGATTCTACTTAAAATGATCTTGGTACATTCCTCATCATTGAATTCATACTTCATGGAATATTTGATAATTTCATTGTTCTCTAGGTGCCCATAAGCTGGTTTAACTGACATGTATTGATTGTACAATTTCTTGTAATCATCACTAAAAACTGCATCTCCCAAAGTTTCAAACTTGCAACCTAAATATCCTTTAACATTCTCAATGTGCAATACTCCATCTGGTACGGATGATAATGCTAGACTATCATCAATTTTAGTTGGTTCTACTTGTTCTTTCTTAATCTTTGGTCTATTCTTATCCTTAACATTATGAACCATAGAAATATCCATCTTATCAACTGATTAAAGATAAAAAAAAATACCTCAACTTTGCAAATATAGGGTTTTAGTATGATCGTTACTGCAAACTGCTTCCAAACTTCTTCAAATCATCCTCAACTCACTTTTTCTTCTTTCAAATCTCTTTTCAATCACTTTAACTTTGATTATGACCTTATAACACTTCACATTAACTTGATTTGACATCACATTCATTCATTTTGCTGCTAAAACCTCAAAAAGTTGATTCTGCAAACCTGCAACCATAAAACTTTCTACGACCTCGCAAAACACAATATTTTCTTTTGCGCACTTAACCATAGCATTAGTACAACATAATAAACCTATATCTAACTGCGCAAAATTTAACTCATTCAAATTCCTAATCTACACTAATATTAAGTCCTAAACTACAGAAACTTACATAATTTAAGTACTTAAAGAAGGATCAGGTAAAGATTCATCCTTACCATTGGTTACATTACCTTCCTAACTACTTTCAGTGCTGACTGTACCTCCTTGATCTGTGCCTTTGTCAAATTTTACTTCATCTTTATTGCTACAGCAACCTGTCTCTTTGTTTCCTACATTTTCATTCCTTCTTGCATTGTTCCTAGGGTTAGGGTTATGATGATAACCTCCATTGTTCATTCTGCAAAATCTTGTTGAGTGTCCAAACTTGTTGCATATCTAAAAAATGATTCCATTGTTTCCAAATCTCTGTCCTTGTTGGTTAATCTGTGACCTACAATTTCTAGCAATGTGTCTTACTTTGTTGCATCTAAAACATACTACCACTTTTCTTTGATTCATTTCTTCAATAGATTTCTTATTTGCATTGTTAGTATTCCCAATCATTCTATCATAATTATTCAAAATCAATTTAGGTCTTCTACATTTGTTAGCTCTATGTCCAAAACTATGACAATTATAACAATGTCCATTAAAAGATTTAAATTGCTTACCTGTGCAATCTCTCTTCATGTGCCCAATAGTATTACAAGCAAAACATCTACCTTTGAATTCTCTTTGCATACCTTTAGATGATTCTTCCTGTTTTGATTCTTCATGCTTTGATTCTTCTTTCTCTCTAGGTGGTTCTTCCAATGTGTTCTCATCTAGCTTTATTTCCTCCACACTTTCAGATGTCTTCAGATCTGGCTTCTTACTTTCATGGTTTGTTCTAAACATACTATATCCAAATCCAGTCCTATCAAAGAATGGTTCTTCAGTCTTATCACATTTTGAATATAGCCTTTCAAGTTGTTGTTTAGATTGAGTTAATTCACCTTTCACAATTTTATTATACTTCTCAAGTTCCGCATACTACACTTTTACTTTTTTAGATTCGGATGTCTCCTTTTCAAGTTTTAACCTTAGATCTTCATTCTCAATTTTCAATTTTTCATTATTGGATCTCAAATTTCCATCTTTCATACTAAGCTTCAGATTTACTATCTTCAACTCATGCTTAAGGATCTCATTTTCTTTTTCTAATTCATCACAATCTTCAATAAGCATATCAAATTTCTTTTCAGATTTCATATCTTCAATCTTACCTTTTAATTTGTCAATAGCATTCTTTGCATCTTCATATTTTATTCTTAAGGAGTTTCTTTCATCAATAAGCATATCAATCTATTCAAGAGCTTCTTCAAGATTCTTCTGAAGTTGATCCATATCCATAGAGATCTTACTCAAGTTGCTAAGCTTTCCTTGAATGTTCCTTCTCCGAGTAACTATGCTCTGATACCAATTGTTAGAAATAGGAAATACTAAGAGGGGGGGTGAATCAGTATTTCACAAAAAATTTCTTTTTCCCACTTATGGATATAATAGATTACTTTAGTGCATACAAAGATTATCAAGCTGATTAACAAACATAGCAGTAAATAGAAAGAACTCATAACACATCATATGTTCTGGAGGAAACCTTGGCCAAGGGAAAACCCCAATGGGGATGGTACCCACAAAGATCACTAATCAAAAGTATCCTGTTAGGGATATTGGACCCTGTTAGGAGTCAATTTACAATATATAGTAGATATGTCCTGGTTAAAGGACTTTAGGCCTTGTTAGAAGCCTTAACCTTGTTAGGAGTTAGATTACAAAACTTGATCACCAGCTGAGCTCACTGCCCAAACAGGTAATACAAAATGTTTCTAACTATAATATGGTACTGCTTACTACTTCACATCAATAGCCTTTGCTATCACAATATACAACTATCGCAAGTTATCTTTTCTTTCTTTTTACATATCACTTCACTTATATTTCATTACATTTCAAGTACGCCTAATATATGAGTTATTAAAGCTAATAACTTTACATGGTTGGCTTCCAAAATATTTATCTAAGAGTAAAGATCTAGGATTTCATCCCTTCACAATGTTAAGTCATTATTTTGACAAGCAAAAATAATCCCTTAACTCTTTCACTAATACTGTCTCCAAAACTGTCTGTCTGCAAAAACTATCTTTGGTAAACTTCGAATAACTTTGTCCGTACTGTTCCAAACTTTATACACACTGAGATGGGATATCCTCATACTCTATAGAAGCTTCAGTTAACTATGCAAACAAAAATATTTCTCCAGTGGATGTCGCCAACTAAATCTTCATTGGGTGCTCTGTCAGGATCACTGTATCTGATGAAGGGTGATCCCCTTAATACCACAAACACATAACAGATATAGAGAAACAACAACAATATGCAAGAATAGAAAATTGGCTTCTTATTATCTCCACAAATGTGGAATTACAAACTTTCAGAATTACAATATGCAAAGCCACATGGGCATTCCCTTACAATATTTTGTAGGACAAAGCCTCGAACTATTACCCAGATCTACTACCCAGAACTGTTCTGAACTGCCTAAGACAATAATACAGCCTTCCTTATATAGGCAATTTTCCACCGCCTGGAAGGTTCCAGAATTTGAGCCAATAAGGCCGACCAAACTTAGAATTATTTTATTTTACATTTTATTACATCATAGTCGGCTCAAGATAACCTTTGAAACCTGAACAGAAATTTTGAAGAAAATTATTTTCTGCCATTTCGGGTGGCCCAACTTTCGAAGACCATAAGTCATCACCAGTTGACCCGATCGGCTATTATAACCCCATTTCAGAAATGCCATGAAGCGCTCTACAGGCTTGACTTGCGCAAGTGCCTGTCACCCAAATTTTTGACCTCATCCGGGGCCTCTAAAGCCTTCAAAACTGAGTTCAAAGTTTCTGTACCCTACTGCCAATACCAAAAATCTTCAATATCTTCCAATATACACTTGATCTGGCAATGAAACTTTACTGGCAGGCTTATATGACCAAAATGAACCTCCAAGAAAGAAATCAGATCATTCTAAGCACATACGAAAATGACCAAAAATAGTAATTTTTCATAAATAGCAGCTCTGCACAAAATAGCCCTTATTGAATATAAAAAAATAGAAATATTTTTGGGTGATGCAAGATTGCTCTTACACCCAAGATGCTCCTACATCAGACACCCAGGGTAATTTGAGAAGTGACCCTGTCACGACTCAAGTGTGCAGAGGAAAACCAAGACAGCTAACCTCCTCCTTTGTCAGCCATGATGAATCTTCAATAGGTCATCCTTTCCACTTGACCAGATATTCTTCATATGTCCCGTTCCTTGTGCTTCTACCAACACGACTGTCCAGTATATCTTCGATCTCCTTAGTGTCTGAACTAGTTGCTGGAATACTCCACTGTGCTGCTGTGATCTCATCTTCAACACCTCCTTCATGATACTCTGTCAGATCTAAAATGTTAAACACTGGTGAAATATTTAGCTCAGTAGGCAATTCTACCTCATATGCATTTCCTGAATCATATTTCTTCAGTATCCTACATGGTCCAAACTTCTTCATTTTTAGCTTGTTATATGTACCAACTGGAAACCGCTCCTTCCGCAAATGAACCATGACTTCATCACCAACCTGAAATTCCTTATACCTCCTTTTCTCATCTACCTTAGCCTTATACTATGTGTTCATCTTGGTAATATGCTTCCTCACCTCCCCATGGATGTTCTTCAAGTGTTCTGCAAAATCCTCAGCTTCAGCACTACTTATTTCTCCTTTATCTATCTTCCTCAATTCAGATGCATTTCTTGGACTACTTCCATATACAATCTGGAATGGCGATTTACCAGTGCTTCTGTTGATAGAATTATTATATGCAAATTCCACTTGTGGTAAAATCAAATCCCATCTTGTTGGCTTATCTCCAACCAAACATCTCAGCAAATTTCCCAAACTCCTATTCACCACCTCTGTCTGTCCATCAGTCTATGGATGATGTGATGAACTGAACTTCAAATCTGTCTTCAACTTCTTCCACAATGTACGCCATAAATATCCAACAAACTTAGTGTCCCGATCTGAAACTATGGTCCTTGGCAAACCATGAAGTCTCACTACTTCTCTGAAAAACAATTCTGCTACATGAACAACATCATTAGTCTTCTTGCAGGGAATGAAATGTGCCATCTTTGAAAATCTGTCAACCACCACAAAAATTGAATCATGTCCCCACTGAGTCCTCAGTAAACCAAGAACAAAGTCCATGCTGATATCCTCCCAAGGCTTCTCTGGTACGGGTAATGGCTGATACAACCCTGTATTCTACTTCACTCCTTTCACCATCTGACATACTCTACAACTCTGTACAAACTTCTTCACATCTTGCTGCAACTGTGGCCAATAATAATTCTCACTAACCAAACCAAGGATTTTATCATGACCAAAATGTCCAGCCAATCCTCCACTATGCTTCTCCTTGATGAGATTCTCCCTCATAGAACTTCATGGAATGCACAACTGACTCCCTCTGAATAGCATATCATCCTGAATGATGAAATCCAACCATTTTGTCCTGTCTAGAGTAACAAGTTCTATACAAGCCTTCCAAGCTTCACCAAAATCAGGATCCTCTAGATACAAATTCTTGAGTTCCTTGAACCCAACCACCTCAATCTACATCTTTGTCAGCAATAGTTGCCTTCTGCTAAGAGCATCTGCAACCCTATTAGACTTTCCACTTCTGTGTTTCAAAACAAATGTATAACTCTGTAAAAACTCAACCCATTTCAAATGCCTTTGATTCAATTTTCCTTGACTATTCAAATTTTGCAAAGCTTGATGATCAGTATACAAAACAAACTCCTTAGGAAGCAGATAATGTCTCCACTTCTTTAATGCCTGAACTATAGCATAAAATTCCTGATCATAAATAGAATATTTCCTCTTGGCATCATTTAACTTCTCACTGAAATAAGCAATAGGTTTACCTTCTTGGCTCATAACAGCTCCTATTGCAGTACCACTAGCATCACAATCTACTTGAAACACCTTATTAAAATCTGGAAGTGCTAAAATGGGTTGTTTTGTAACTTTTTGTTTCAACAACTGAAAACTATTTTCTGCCCCATTAGTCCACTTAAACTCTTTTCTATCCCCTCTCATTGTTTCAGCCAAGGGTCCACAAATACTGCTAAAATTTTTGATAAACTTTCTGTAAAAGCTAGCTAGACCATGAAAAGATCTTACCTCAGTAGCACTCCTTGGAGTAGGCCATTCAAGGATAGCCTGTACCTTCTCTGGGTCTATTTTTTGACCTTCTGCTGAAACTACAAATCCCAAATACACTAACTCTTTCTTCACAAAATTGCACTTTTTCAAATTAATCAACAATTTCTCTTATCTCAACTTCTCAAATACCATACGAATATGCATCATATGCTCATCCAATGTCTTACTAAAGATCAAAATATCATCTAGGTAAACAATGACAAACTTACCCAGAAATTCTTTCAGAACCTCGTTCATGAGCCGCATGAAAGTGCTCGGTGCATTGGTTAGCCCAAAAGGCATGACTAACCACTCATATAGTCCTTCCTTTGTCTTGAAGGCAGTCTTCCATTCATATCCTTCTCTGATCTGAATCTGATGATATCCACTTTTCAGATCTATCTTTGAGAAATACACAGCTCCACTCAAACAGTCCATAATATCATCCATTCGTGGCAATGGAAACCTATACTTGATTGTGATCTTGTTTATTACCCTACAATCTGTACACATCCTCCATTTTCCATTCTTCTTTGGTGCTAATACCATTGGTACAGCACAGGGATTCAAACTCTCACGGATCAATCCTTTCTGTAACAGTTCATATACTTGTCTGTTCAACTCCTCACTTTCTGCAGGTGTCATTCTGTGTGTTGCCTTATTTGGCAAACTCACTCCTGGAATCAAGTCCATCTGATGACTGATCTTCCTGACTGGTGGTAATCCATCAGGCATGTTATTGGATACAATATCCTGAAACTCATTCAATAAATCTGCAACTTCTACAGGAACATCTTCTACTTCCTCTTTACCAACTTTTGGAATTAAAGCAAAACATACATGCTCATGCCTCATACCATCTAGGAAATTTCTTCCATCAACAAAAGTTATCCTTGCATTACCACATACCTTTTCTTCAGTCTCCTTCAATGGTTTTAGCTTATGTCGCACTCCATCCTTTGTCAGGGAATAGGTATTCGCACGACCATCATGTGCAACACATCTGTCAAACTGCCATGGTCTACACAACAACATATGACATGCATCCATAGATATGATATCACACAATACCTCATCTTGGTATCTGCCAATCTTGAACTTCACCAGGCATTGTTCATTGACCATGACCTTGTGGTCATCCTATACCCAGGCAATCTGATATGGATGTGGGTGTTTCTATCTCTTGAGCTTCAACTTTGTCACCATCTCTTCTGACACCAAATTGTCAGTGCTTCCACTATCAATAATCATATCACAATATTTACCTTCACACTTGCACCTGGTGTGGAACAGGCTCCTTCTTTGCTCAAGTTCATTCTCACCACTCAACAGGACTCTTCTGTTAATCAACGTTTCTCCTCTTTCAGCATCTTCAGAATTTGATGATCTGGCATCTTCATCTACATGTGCAACTCTGGCCTAGCCTTCATTTCTCCTGTCTATTCTACCTTGGCGCTGAGGACATTCAAATGCCCTATGACCTTCTTCTCCACAGTGAAAACATGTTCCACGGAAGCCACCTCTTCCAGATCCTTATCCTCTTCCTCTTCCTCTCTGATCTCTATTATTCTGATTCTGGAAGCGATTGGAATTATTTCCTCGCATATTCAAACTACTACTGGCCTCATCCTTATTTTTCGAATCCTCATTTCGGCCACCATATGACCGTCCACCAGATCGTCCACCGCGACCTCTTCCGTTTTGTCTGCTCTCAAACTTTTTGTTCAGCTTTTCCTCTACTTTAAGGCCAAACTGGTATGCCTCTTCAATACTGTTCATTCGAACCAGATTCAGCTCCTCCTGAATGCTTGGCCTTAACCCATTAAGGTGTCGGGCAACTTTCTCCTTATCACCTTCTGCATGGCCTGTTCTGATGAGAAGTCGGTAGAACTCCTCTATATACTCCTGAACAGATCTTCCTGCTTGCTTCAAACTCTACATTTTCTTCAGTAGGTCAAGCTCATAATCAACAGGAATGAACTACCGCTTCAATTTATCCACCATCCGATCCCATCTCATGATTTTCTCCTTTCCCCTTTTATTTCGCTCCAACTGAATCTCTTGCCACCATATCTTCGCATGACCTTTCAGTCTGGCTTTCACAAATTTGACCCTATCAGGATCCTCAACATCTTCATACTCAAAATATTCCTCACATTCGTTGATCCAGTCGATCAATTCTTCTGGGTTAAGATTTCTAGAAAATGTAGGAACCTCAATCTTAGGTCTTTTCCCAATCTTAGAAATGGCCCGAAAAAGTCTTTCTTCCTCCTGGTTCACAATTTTGACTTCTCCTTCTTGATATTCTTCTTCAACTTCATCCTCGCTTTCATCTCTGACATTAAGATTCATTCTTTTATGAATCTCTTCTTGCAATGCTCGCACTTGTCTCTGCAGCTCTCTAACCTCAGGTGTTACAACACTAGCTCTTCCACCACGTTCCCTTCGTGGAGGCATTTTCGCGATGCACGCTAAAACCCTAGCCATGGTCCTAGTGAAAACTGTCTCACAGTCGGCGATCTGTTTACACACTCAAGAACTCCCGCTCTGATACCACTTGATGAAGGGTGATCCCCTTAATACCACAAACACATAACAGATATAGAGAAACAACAACAATATGCAAGAACATAAAATTGGCTTCTTATTATCTCCACAAATGTGGAATTACAAACTTTCAGAACTACAATATGCAAAGCCACATGGGCATTCCCTTACAATATTTTGTAGGACAAAGCCTCGAACTATTACCCAGATCTACTACCCAGAATTGTTTTGAACTGCCTAAGACAATAATACAGCCTTCTTTATATAGGCAATTTTCCACCGCCTGGAAGGTTCCAGAATTTGAGCCAATAAGGCCGACCAAACTTAGAATTATTTTATTTTACATTTTATTACATCATAGTCGGCTCAAGATAACCTTTGAAACCCGAACAGAAATTTTGAAAAAAATTATTTTCTGCCATTTCCGGTGGCCCAACTTCCGAAGACCATAAGTCATCACCAGTTGACCCGATCGGCTATTATAACCCCATTTCAGAAATGCCACGAAGCGCTCTACAGGCTTGATTGGCGCAAGTGCCCGTCATCCCAAATTTTTGACCTCATCCAAGGCCTCTAAAGCCTTCAAAACTGAGTTCAAAGTTTTTGTACCCTGCTGCCAATACCGAAAATCTTCAATATCTTCCAATATACACTTGATCTGGCAATGAAACTTTACTGGCAGGCTTATATGACCAAAATGAACCTCCAAGAAAGAAATCAGATCATTCTGAGCACATACGAAAGTTACCAAAAATAGTAACTTTTCATAAATAGCAGCTCTGCACAAAATAGCCCTTATTGAATATAAAAAAATAGAAATATTTTTGGGTGATGCAAGATTGCTCTTACACCCAGGATGCTCCTGCATCAGTATCCAAACTTAGACAATTTCTTCCTTCAACTTGCCATACTTGCATTCTAGATTCTGTGCTCTCAATAGAGATCATATGTTTCCATAATGACAACATCTATGCATCCACATTAGCCAAATTTCCAACAAGCTCAAGAAAGGAAAAAGAAGTATGTTGATGCTCACAAGATTGATAGGTTGTTTTCTTTTGGAGATAACGCATTTTTGAGAGTCCTCCCATGTAAGAGCCTTATCCATTACGAAAAATGTTCTAATTTGGCACAAATATTTGTGGGTCCATTTGAGATCCTTGAGAGGATAGGATCGGTTTCTTACTGACTCACCCTATCACCCAACCTCACACATGTGAAATATGTGTTTCATGTATCCACTCTTAGAGAGTATATTCCTGATTTGACTTATGTATTGGATTGGAACACTTTATAGGAAAAGGACGGGAATATGGCTTCAGAGATAGTGTGTATACTCCAACAAAAAACTTTTACCCTCAAGGGTCGCAGCATAGAGTAGCTAAGGATCCAATGGGACCCTAGTGGTGAGACCTCCACCAATTGGGAGGATGCTAGCAGACTCAAATCTGCATATCCATACTTATTTGTAGGCTTCCAATAGTAATCCTAACCCTAGGGGGAGACAAATTAAAGCCCACCCTAGCATCTTCATATGTTAGACTGACGGGATTCTTACTATGTCATTTTGGATTATATGTTTGGACTATTTCATTTCATGATGGGACATTTGATTTTATATTTATTTGGTTAATAGAATTGATTATCAAAATAATGAATGATTTGGCATAAAATGATGAATGACTAGAGATGAACTAATTGTGAAATGTTTCATATTTGGTTTATAAATTTATTAACTTATAATGGATCCAACCTTGCTAACCCCACTATGCTTGCATGTTTCACTTATTGATGTGAGTGTAGCATGAGGAGAGGTAGTTGTAGTTACTCCTACGGGAGATCCACACGATGTCACACTCTCCCTCCTTATTTTCCACTATCTGTATATAGATATAGATGGGTATGTGCAAGATCATGAGGGGTCAAACTATGCCCTTAAGTGGTAATGAAAAATCAGGAAATCAGGGTTAGTTAACTTGACGTGAAAATTTGAACTAGCTATCAACCTAATGCCAAAAAGTTGTAAGAATATAATCTGTAGAAAATTGAATGTAGTTTCTAAACTAGTAGGCCTTTTCTAAAAAAAAATTAATATAATTGGTGAAAAGTATAGATTTCAATACAGCAGTAAAAAAATTTTAGGAAAAAAATAAGTAGGTGTATGTCTGACCACCTTAATCATGATCAAATGATAATATTTTTTCATTAGATTTTATATATAAGTAGTAGACTCATGCTCGGATGTGATGCATATTATTTTGTAATTTTATTCCAAAAATATAATTAATTATGAATTTTCTACTACAACATTTTCAGAATTAAAAAACTCTCATGTCTGACCACCTTAACTCATTCAAAACATTACAAAATTCAAATCTTATTTATTTATCCTTATACTAGGAAAAGCATAGAATGTGATGCTTTTTTAGATTTCAAAAATGTTATACCGTCTGAAAGTTATAGTCATTTTTCAATCAATATATAAATCAGCACTTTACAAGTAACTCAATTAGAAAATAACTAATAATTACTTACTGAATTCAAAATTTGATAGCAATTATATCGATAGAAAGCTGATAATCTCATTAAAATACACTTTTCATTTTATTCAATTTGGGTGAAAAAAAAATTGTTAGCTACATGGTCAAAGTCTGGAACTCAGAGAAACAAGGGAAAAACATGTTTTTCTGACATTTGACAAGTTGACCAGGTAGGTTTGGTGCACAAAGCAATACTGAGCCTAATCGGGTACATAATTTTTTTAGGTACCTAAAAATCCCAGTAGAATATTGAATTTTAAATTTTCTCTCCCCTTTCTCTCTCTTAATTTATTTCCAACCCCTTTCTCCCTCCAATTTCTCCATATTTCAATATATTATATATCAAAAATTATATATTATATATATTAAATATTACATAATATCTATTATATATTAAATATTATATAATATACATTTTACATTAAATATTATATAATATATATTAATATTAAATGTTACATTATACATCATATATTATATATTATTTTATATGTATTATATATTAATATGTATTTTACAATATATCACATGATATCTTCATATTTAAATTGTATTTGTATATATATATGTATATATATTATTTATAAAATATTGTTGTATATATAATAAAATCAAGTATAGTATATATATATAATATATATAATATAGGACATATTGATAAATAGGTTAATTACACCAATATAAGGCATTCAAAAGGTTTCCAAAGGGGTCATAGAGGGTTCCTAAGGGTCCTAAGGCTTGAGAAAGTGTACTAGGACCCCTTAGGTCCCGGTGTAACCCCCGACAACACATTAGAGCACTCAATTGTATCCCAAGGGGTTGTACAACACCTTGGGACACACTTTAGTGTTCAAATGTGTCAAAAGGAGTCATGGGGACTTCATAGGGGTCCTAGTATGCCTTATCACATGTTAGGACCCCTAGGAAGTCCCCATGACCCCTTTTGACACATTTCAACACTTAAGTTTTCCCCAAGGGGCCGTATGACCCCTCAGGACACACTTGAGTGTTCTCATGTGTCAAAAGGGGTCACCAGGACCTCCTATGGGTCCTAGTATGCCATATCATGCATTAGGACCCCTAGGAAGTCCCGATGACTCCTTTTGACACATTTCAACACTAAAGTGTGTCCCAAGGGGTCGTATGACCCCTTATGACACACTTGATAGTTCCAATGTGTCAAAAGGGGTCATGGGGACTTCCTATAGATCGTAACACATGATAAGGCATACTAGGAGCCCTAGGAAGTCCCCATGACCCCTTTTGACATATTTCAACACTCAAGTGTGTCCCAAGGGGTCGTATGACCCCTTAGGACACACTTCAGTGTTCTAATGTGCCAAAGTGGTCATAGACACTTCCTAGGGGTCCTAGTATGCCTTATCAAATGTTAAGACCCCTAGGAAGTCCTGATGACCCCTTTTGACATATTTCAATAGTGAAGTGTGTCCCAAGGGGTCGATGAATCCTTGGGACAAACTTGAGAGTTCTATTGTGTCAAAAAAGGTCATGGGGACTTCCTAGGGGTCCTAACGCATGATAAGACATACTAGGACTCTTTTGAAGTCCCCATGACCCCTTTTGACATATTTCAACACTCAAGTGTGTCCCAAGGGGTCCTATGACCCCTTAGGACACACTTGAGTGTTCTTATGTGTCAAAAGTGGTCATCAGGACTTCCTATGTGTCCTAGTATGCCTTATCATGCATTAGGACCCCTACAAAGTCCACATAACCCCTTTCAACACATTTCAACACTCAAATGTATCCGAAGGGGTCATATGACCCCTTAGCACACACTTGAGTGTTTTCATGTGTCAAAAAGGGTCATGTGGACTTTCTAGAGGTCCTAGTACACCTTATCATGCATTACGAAACCTAGGAAGTATTGATGATCTTTTTTGATACATTTCAACACTCAAGTGTGTTCCAAGGAGTCGTATGACCCCTTAGGAATCACTTGAGAGTTCTAATGTGTTGAAAGGGGTCATGGGGACTTCCTAGGGGTCCTAGTACACCTTATCATGTGTTAGGACCCCTAAGAAGTCTTCATGACCCCTTTTGACATATTTCAAGACTCAAGTGTGTCCCAAGAGGTCATATGACCCCTTATGACACACTTGAGAGTTCTAATATGTCAAAAGGGGTTATGGGGACTTCCTAGGGGTCCTAACATGTGATAAGGTGTACTATGACCCCTAGGAAGTCCCCATGACTCCTTTTGACACATTTCAACACTCAAGTGTGTTCCAAGAGCTCATATGACCCCTTAGGACACACTTGAGTGTTCTAATGTGTTGAAAGGGGTCATGAGAACTTCTTAGAGGTCCTAGTATGCGTTATCACATGTTAGGACCCCTAGGAAGTCATGATGACCCCTTTTGACATATTTAAACACTCAAGTGTGTCCCAAGGGGTTGAATGACCCCTTGGGACACACTTTAGAGTTCTAATGTGTTGAAAGGGGTCATGGGGACTTCCTACTGATCCTAATATACCTCATCATGTGTTAGGACCTTTAGGAAGTCTTCATGACCCCTTATGACACATTTCAACACTCAAGTGTGTCCCAAGGGGTCATATGACCCCTTATAACACACTTCAAAGTTCTAATATGTCAAAATTGGTTATGGGGACTTCCTAAGGGTCCTAAGACATGATAAGGTGTACTAGGACCCCTAGGAATTCCCCATGACCCCTTTTGACATATTTCAACACTCAAGTGTGTTCCAAGGGGTTGTATGACTCCTTAGGACACACTTGAGTGTTCTAATGTGTCAAAAGGGGTCATGGGCACTTCCTAGAGGTCCTAGTATGCCTTACAACATGTTAGGACCCCTAGGAAGTCCTGATAACCCATTTTGACACATTTCAAGACTCAAGTGTGTCCCAAGTGGTTGTATGACCCCTTAGGATACACTTGAGAGTTCTACTATGTCGAAAGGGGTCATGTAGACTTCCTAGGGGTCTTAACCTGTGATAAGGCATACTAGGACCCCTATGAAGTCCCCATGACCTCTTTTGACACATTTCAACACTCAAGTGTGTCCCAAGGGGTTGTATAATCCCTTAGGACACACTTAAGTGTTCTCATATGTCAAAAGGGGTCATGGTGACTTCCTAGGCATCCTAGTATGCATTATCACATGTTAGGACTATTAGGAAATACTGATGAATCCTTTTGACACATTTCAATAGTCAAGTGTGTCCCAAGGCGTTGTATGACACCTTAGGACACACTTGAGAGTTTTAATATGTCGAAAGGGGTCATGGGGACTTCCTAGTGGTCCTAACATGTAATAAGGTGTACTAAGATCCCTAGGAAGTCCGCATGACCCCTTTTGACATATTTCAACACTCAATTGTGTCCCAAGGTGTCGTATGACAACTTAGGAGACACTTGAGTGTTCTAATGTGTTGAAAGGGGTCATGGGAACTTTCTAGGGGTCCTAGAATGCCTTATCACATGTTAGGACCCCTAGGAAGTTCCAATGACCACTTTTAACACATTTCAATACTCAAGTGTGTCCCAAGGGGTCGCATGACCCCTTAGGACACACTTGAGAGTTGTAATGATTCGAAATGGTTCATGGCAACTTTCTAGTGGTCCTAACATGTGATAAGGAATACTAGGACCCCTAGGAAGTCTCCATGACATCTTTTGACACATTTTAATACTCAAGTGTGTCCCAAGGGGTTGTATAATCCCTTAGGACACACTTGAGTGTTCTCATGTGTCAAAAAGGGTCATGGGACTTCCTAGGCATCCTAGTACACCTTATCACATGTTAGGACTCCTAGGAAGTATCGATGACCCCTTTTGACACATTTCAATGGTCAAGTGTGTCCCAAGGGGTTATCTAACACCTTAGGATACACTTGAGAGTTCTAATGTGTCAAAAGGGGTCATGGAAACTTCCTAGGGGTTCTAATGCATGATAAGGCATACTAGGACACCTAGGAAGTCCACATCACCCCTTTTGACACATTCCAACACTCAAGTGTGTCCTAAGGTGTCATACGACCCCTTGGGATACACTTGAGTGTTGAAATATGTCAAGAGGGGTCTTCGATACTTCCTAGGGTTTCTAACAGGTGATAAGGCATACTAGGACCCCTAGGAAGTCCCTATGACTCTTTTTGACACATGAGAACTCTTAAGTGTGTCCTAAGAGATTATACAGCCCCTTGGAACACATTTGATCATTGAAATGTGTCAAAAGAGGTCATGGGGACTTCCTAGGGGTCCTAGTACACTTTATCACGTGTTAGGACCCCTAGGAAGTCCCCATGAATGATTTTGAAATATTAGAACTCTCAAGTGTGTCCTAGTGGGTCATACGACCCCTTGAGACACACTTGAGTGTTCAAATGTTTCAAAAGGGGTCATCAGGACTTCCTATGGGTCCTAACATGTGATAAGACTTACTAAGACCCCTAGGAAGTGCCCATGACCCCTTTCGACACACTATAACACTAAAGTATATCCGAAGGTGTCATACGACCCCTTGGGACACACTTGAGTGTTGAAATGTGTCAAAAGGGGTCCTAGAGACTTCCTAGGGGTCCTCCTATGCATTATGATGTGTTAGGACCCCTAGGAAGTCCCCATGACCCCTTTTGACATATTGGACCTCTCAAGTGTGTCATTAGGGGTCATACAACCTCTTGGGACACACTTGAGTGTTGAATTGTGTGAAAATGGGTCATGAAGACTTCCTAGGGATCATAACCCATGATAAGGTATACTAGGACCCCTAGGAAGTCCCCATGACCCATTTCGACACATTAGAACTCTCAAGTTTGTCCTAAGAGGTCATAGGACTCCATGGGACAAACTTGAGTGATGAAATATGTCAAAAGGGATGATCGGTATTTATTAAGGGTCCTAACGCTTGATAAGGCATACTAGGACCCTTAGAAAGTGTGCATGACCCCTTTTGACACATGAAAAAACTCAACTATGTCTTAAGGGGTCATATGACCCCTTGGGACACACTTGAGTGTTGAAATGTGTCAAAAGGGGTCATGGTGAGTTTTTAGGGGTCCCAACCCATCGTAAGGCATACTAGCACCCCTAGGAAGTCCCCATGACCCATTTTGACACATTTCAACACTCAACTATGTCCCAAGGGGTTGTAGAACACTTTAGGACACACTTGAGTGTTCTAATGTGTCGAAAAGGGACATGGGCACTTCCTATGGGTCCTAGTACACCTTGTCACATGTTAGGACCACTAAGAAGTTTTGATGACCCCTTTTGACACATTTCAACACTCAAGTGTGTCCTGAGGGGTCGTATCATCTGTTAGAACACATTTGAGAGTTCTAATTTTTCAAAAGGGGTCATGGGGATTTCCTAGGGGTCCTAATGCATGATAAGGTGTACTAGGACCCCTAGGAAGTCCCCATGACCTCTTTTGACACATTTCAAGACTAAAGTGTGTCCCAAAGGATTGTATAGTCCCTTAGGACACACTTGAGTGTTCTCATGTGCCAAAATGGGTCATGTGGACTTCCTAAGGGTCCTAGTATGCCTTATCAGTTGTTAGGACTACTAGAAAGTACCACTGATCCCTTTTGACACATTTCAATAGTTGAGTGTGTTCCAAGGGGTCGTATGACACCTTAGGACACACTTGAGAGTTCTAATGTGTCAAAAAGGGTCATGGGGACTTCCTAGGGGTCCTAGTATGCCTTATCACTCGTTAGGACCCCTAGGAAGTCTTCATGACCCATTTTGACACATTTCAACACTCAAGTTTTTCCCAAGGAGTCCTATGACCCCTTATGACACACTTGAGAGTTATAATATGTGAAAAGGGGTCATGGGGACTTCCTTGGGGTCCAAACACATGATAAGGCATATTAGGACCCATGGGAAGTCCCCATGACCCTTTTTGACATATGAAAACACTCAAGTGTGTCCCAAGGGGTCGTATGACCCCTTAGGACACACTTGAGTTTTCTAATGTTTCGAAAGGGGTCATGGGAACTTCCTAAGGGTCCTAGTATGCCTTATCACATGTCAGGACCCCGAGGAAGTCCTGATGACCCCTTTCAACACATTTCAACACTCATGTGTGTCCCAAGGGGTCATATGACCCCTTAGGACACACTTGAGATTTCTAATGTGTCGAAAGGGGTCATGGGAACTTCTTAGGGGTCCTAACCCATGATAAAGCATACTAGGACCCTTAGGAAGTCCCCATGAACCCTTTTTACATATTTAAACACTCAAGTGTGTCCTTAGGTGTCATACAACCCCTTGGGACACACTTGATTTTTGAAATGTGTCAAAAGGGGTCATCAGTACTTCCTAGGGGTCCTAACATGTGATAAGGTGTACTAGGACACCTAGGAAGTCTCAATGACCCTTTTTGACACATAAAAACACTCAAGTGTGTCCCAAGGGGTTGTATGACTCCTTACAACACACTTGAGTGTTCTAATGTGTTGAAAGGGGTCATGGGAACTTCCTAGGGGTCCTAGTACATCTTATCACATGTTAGGACCCCTAAGAAGTTTTGATGACCCCTTTTGACACATTTCAACACTCAAGTATGTTCCAAGGGGTCATATGACCCCTTAGGACACACTTGAGAGTTCTAATGTATCGAAAGGGTTAATGGTTAGTTCCTAGGGGTTCTAACATGTGGTAAGGCATACTAGGACCCCTAGGAAGTCCCCATGACCCCTTTTGACATATTTCAACATTCAAGTGTGTCCTAAGGTGTCAAACAACACCTTGGGACACACTTGAGTGTAGAACTATGTCGAAAGTGGTCATCGGTGCTTCCTAGGAGTCCTAACATGTGATAAGGCATACTAGGACCCCTAGGAAGACCCCATGATCCCTTTTGACACATGAGAACACTCAAGTGTGTCCTAAGAGATTATACAACCCCTTGGGACACACTTGAGTGTTGAAATGTGTCAAAAGTGGTCATTAGTGCTTCCTAAGGGTCCTAACATGTGATAAGGCATACTAACACCCCTAAGAAGTCCCTATAACCCCTTTTGACACATGAGAACACTCAAGTGTCTCCTAAGAGATTATTCAAGACCTTGGGACACATTTGAGTATTGAACTATGTCAAAATAGGTGATGGGGACTTCCTAGAGGTCCTAGTACACCTTATCATGCATTAGGACTGCTAGGAGGTCCCCATGACCCCTTTTGACACATTAGAACTCTCAAGTGTGTCCTAGGGGTTCATATGACCTCTTGGGACACACTTGAGTGTTGAAATATGTCGAAAGGGGTCATTGGGACTTCCTAGGGGTCCTAATGTGTGATGGGGAATACTAGAACCCCTAGGAAGTGCCCATGACCCCTTTCAACACATTAGAGCACTCAAGTATGTCCTAAGGGGTCATAGGACCCCTTGGGACATACTTGAGTGTTTTCATTTGTCAAAATGGGTCATGGGGACTTCCTAGGGGTCCTAGTATGCCTTATCATATTTTAGGACCCCTAAGAAGTCACTATGACCCTTTTTGACATATTATAACTCTCAAGTGTGTCATAAGGGGTTGTATGACCCCTTGGTAAAAAATTGAGTATTGAAATGTGTCAAAAGGTGTTGTGAAGACTTTCTAGGGGTCATAACATGTGATAAGGCATACTAGGTCCCCTAAGAAGTCCCCATGACCCATTTTGACACATTAGAACACTCAAGAGTGTCCTAAGGGGTCATACAACCCCTTAGGACACACTTGAGAGTTCTAATGTGTCGAAAGGGTTCATGGAGTCTTCATAGGAGTCGTAGTATGTCTTGTCATGCGTTATGACCCCTACGAAGTCTTCATGACCCCTTTTGACACATTTAAACACTCAAGTGTGTTCCAAGGGGTCGTATGACTCCTTATGACACACTTGAGAGTTCTAATATGTCAAAAGGAGTCATGGGGACTTCCTAGGGTTACTAGTATGCCTTATCACTCGTTAGGACCTCTAGGAAGTCCCCATGACCCTTGTTGACACATTAGAATGCTCAAGTTTGTCCTAAAGCATCCTACAACCCCTTTGGATGTAGTTGTGCATTCAAATATTTCAAAAGGGGGTAATGAAGATTTCCTAGGTGTCCGAGTATGCCTTATCATGTGCTAAGACTCCTAGGAAGTCCCCATGATGCCTTTTGACCAAAATGTCCAATCAGGGTTAGTCAACTTGACGTGAAAATTTCAACTAGCTATGAACCTAATATCAAAAAATTTTAAAAATAGAATCTATAGAAAATTTAATGTAGTCTCTAAACTACTAGGCCTTTTTTGAGAAAAAGTTAGTATGATTGGTGAAAAGTATAGATTTCAATGCAGTAGTACAAAAATTTTAGGAAAAAAATAAGTAGGTGTATGTCTGACCACCTTAATCATAATCAAATGATAATATTTTATTATAAGATTTTATATATAATTAGTAGACTCATGCCCGGATGTGACGCATATTTTTTTGTAATTTTATTCCAAAAAAATTAATTAATAATGAATTTTTTGCTACAACATTTTCAGAATAAAAAAAATCCCGTGTCTCACCACCTTAACTCATTCAAAATTTTACAAAATTCAATTTTTATTTTTCTTTACTTATAGTAGGTGAAGCATAGAATGTGACACATTTTTTAGATTTCAAAAATGTTATACCGTTTGAAAGTTATAGTCATTTTTCAATCAGTATATAAATCAACACTTTAGAGGTAGCTCAATTAAAAAATAACTAATAATTACTTGGTGAATTCAAATTTTGACAATAATTATATCCATAGAAAGCTAATAATCTCCTTAAGATACCCTTTTCATTTTATTAAATTCGGGTGAAAAAAAAGTCGTCAGCTACATTGTCAAAGTTTTGAACTAACATCGTCACTTTTTGGCCCCTCATGATCTTGCACATACTCCCCTAGGAAGTCTCCATGTCTCCGTTTCACACATTAGAACTGATGTAGGAGCATCCTGGGTGTAAGAGAAATCTTGCATCACCCAAAAATATTTCTTGTTTCTTTTCAATAAGGGCTCTCTTGTGTAGAGCTATTATTTATGGAAACTTGCTATTTTTAGTAAGTTGGTAATACGATCTTGGAATGTTCTGATTTCACAGTTGGAGGTTCATCTTAGTCATATTAGCCTACCTATAAAGTTTCATTGCTAGATCAAGTCTAGTTTTGAAGATATTGAAACTTTTCAATTTTGGAAATAGGGTACAGAAACTTTGAACTCAATTTTGAAGGCTTTAGAGGCCTAGGATGAGGTTGAATTTTTGGATAAATGAAGTTTGCTTGATTTAGGCCTTGTAGAGCTCTTTGTGCCTTTTCCGAAATGGGGTTATAATAGTCAATCGGGTCAATGGGTGATGACTTATGGTCTCCGCAAGTTGGGTCACTTGAAATGGTGAAAAATAATTTTCCTTCAAAATTTCGGTTTGGGTTTCAAAAGTTATTTTGAGCTGACTTTGATGTAATAAAATGAAAAATAAAATAATTCTAAGTTTGGTCGACCTTGTTGGCTAAAAATTTTGGAACCTTCCCAAGTGGTGGAAAATTGCCTATATAAGGAAGGCTGTAGTGTTGTCTTAGGCAGTTCAGGATAGTTCTGGGTAGTGGATCTGGGTATTGATTCAAGGCTTTGTCCTACAGAATATTGTAAGGGAATGCCCATGTGGCTTTGCATATTGTAATTCTGAAAGTTTGTAATTCCACATTTGTGGAGACAATAAGAAGCCAATTTTCTATTCTTGCATATTGTTGTTGTTTCTTTGTTTCTGTTATCTATTTGTGGTATTAAGGGGAGCACCCTTCATAAAGTGGTATCAGAGTAGGAGTTCCTGAGTGTGTAAATAGATGACCAACTGTGAGGCAGTTTTCACTAGGACCGTGGTTAGGGTTTCAGCGCGCATTGCAAAAATGCCTCCACGAAGGGAACATGGCAAAAGAGCTGGTGTTGTAACACCTAAGGTTAGAGCACTCCAGAGACAAGTGTGAGCATTGCAAGAAGAGATTCATAGAGGAATGAATCTTAATGTCAGAGATGAAAGTGAGGATGAAGTCAAAGTAGGAAATGATGATCAAGAAGAAGAAGAAGGGAAAATTTTGAATCGAGAAGAAGAAAGGCTTTTCCTAGCTATTTCCAAGATTGAAAAAAGACCTAAGATCGAGCTTCCTGCATTTTCTGGAAGTCTTAACCCAGAAGAATTGATCGACTCGATCAATGAATGTGAAGAATATTTTGGGTATGAAGATATTGAGGATCCTGATAGGGTCAAATTCAGGAAGGCTAGACTAAAAGCTCATGCGAAGATCTGGTGGCAAGAGATTCAATTGGAACAAAATAGAAGAGGGAAAGATAAAATCACAAGATGGGATCGAATGGTGGATAAATTGAAGTGACAGTTCATCCCTATTGATTATGAGCTTGACCTACTGAAGAAAATGCAAAGTTTGAAGTAAACGGGATGATCTATTTAGGATTATACAGAGGAGTTCTATTGAATCCTCATCAGAATAGGCCATGCAGAAGTTGATAAGGAGAAAGTTTCCTGTTACCTTAATAGGTTGAGGCCAAGCATTCAAGAGGAGCTAAATCTGATTTGAATGAACAGTATTGAAGATGCATACCAGTTTGCCCTAGAAGTAGAGGAAAAGCTGAACAAGAAGTTCAAGAGCAGACAAAATGGAAGAGGTCGCAGTGGACGATCTAGTGGATGGTCATATGGAGGCCAAAATAAAGATCCAAAAAAGAAGGATGAGGCTAGTAGTAGTCAAAATCAGAGAGGAAACAACTCCAATCATTTCCAAGATTAGAACAATAGAGATCAGAGAGGAAGAGGAAGAGGACAAGGTTCAAGAAGAGAAGGTTTCTGTGGAAAATGTTTTCACTATGGAGAAGAAGGTCATAGGGCATTTGAAAGTCCTCAATGCCAAGGAAGGATGGATAGGAGGAATGAAGGCTAGGCCAGAGTGACACATGTAGATGAAGATGTCAGATCCTCAAATTCTAAAGATGCTAAAAGAGGAGAAATGTTGATTAATAGAAGAGTCCTGCTGAATGGTGAGAATGAACCTGAACAAAAGAGGATCCTGTTTCACACTGGATGCAAGTGTGAAGGTAAATGCTATGATGTGATTATTGATAGTGGAAGCACTAAAAATTTGGTGTTAGAAGAGATGGTGACAAAGTTGAGACCCAAGAGATAAAAATACCCACATCCATATCGGATTGCCTGGGTGTAGGATGACCACAAGGTCATGGTCAGTGAACAGTGCCTAGTAAAGTTCAAGATTAGCAGGTACCATGATGAGGTACTATGTGATATCATACCTATGGATGCATGTCACATGTTGTTGGGTAGGCCATGGCAATTTGACAGATGTGCTATACATGATGGTCGTGGGAATACCTATTCCTTGATAAAGGATGGAGTGCGACATAAGCTAAAGCCATTGAAGGAGACCGAAGAAAAGGTATGTGGTAATGCAAGAATAACTTTTGCTGATGGAAGAAAATTCCTAGATGGTATGAGGCATGAGCATGTGTGTTTTTCTTTAATTCCAAAAACTAGTAAAGAGGAAATGGAGGATGTACTTGTAGAGGTTGCAGATTTGTTGAATGAGTTTTAAGATATTATATCTGATAATGTACCTAATCGATTACCATCGGTAAGGAAGATCAGTCATCAAATTGATTTGATTCCAAAAGCCAGTTTGCCAAACAAGGAAGAACACAAAATGACACCAGCAGAAAGTGAAGAGTTGAATAGACAAGTACATGAGTTATTGTAGAAGGGATTGATTCAAGAGAGTCTGAGTCCCTATGCTGTACTAGCAGTATTAGCACCAAAGAAGAATGGAGAATGGAGGATGTGTACAGATTCTAGAGCAATAAACAAGATCACAATCAAGTACCAGTTTCCATTTCCATGAATGGATGATATTATGGACTGTTTGAGTGGGGCTGTGTATTTCTCAAAGATAGATCTGAAGAGTGGATATCACTAGATTTGGATCAGAGAAGGAGATGAATGGAAGACTGCCTTCAAGACAAAAGAAGGACTGTATGAGTAGTTAGTCATGCCTTTTGGGCTAACCAATGCACTGAGCACTTTCATGCGGCTCATGAATGAGGTTCTGAAAGAATTTATGGGTAAGTTTGTCATTGTTTACCTAGATGATATTTTGATCTTTAGCAAGACATTTGAGGAACATATGATGCATATTCGTATGGTGTTTGAGAAGTTGAGAGATGAGAAATTGTTGATTAATTTGAAGAAGTGTAGTTTTGTGAAGAAGGAATTAGTATATTTGGGATTTGTAGTTTCAACAGAAGGTCTGAAAATGGATCCAGAGAAAGTATAAGCTATCCTTGAATGGCCTACTTCAGGGAGTGCTACTAAGGTAAGATATTTTCATGGTTTGGCTAGCTTTTACAAAAAAATTATCATAAATTTTAGCAATATTTGTGGACCCTTGACTGAAACAATGAGAGGGGATAGAAAAGAGTTCAACTGGACTAATGGGGCAAATAAGAGTTTTAAACTGTTGAAATAGAAAGTTACAAAACAGCCTATTTTAGCACTTCTAGATTTTAATAAGGTGTTTCAAGTAGACTGTGATGCTAGTGGTACTGCAATAGGAGCTGTTATGAGCTAGGAAGGTAAACCTATTGGTTATTTTAGTGAGAAGTTGAATGATGCCAAGAGAAAATATTTTGTTTATGATCAGGAATTTTATGCTATAGTTCAAGCATTGAAGAAGTGGAGACACTATCTACTTCCTAAGGAGTTTGGTTTTTATACTGATCATCAAGCTTTGCAATATTTGAATAGTCAAGGAAAGTAGAATCAAAGGCATTTGAAATGGGTTGAGTTTTTGTAGAGTTATACATTTGTTTTGAAACACAGAAGTGGAAAGTCTAATAAGGTTGTAGATGCACTTAGCAAAAGGCAAATATTGCTGACAGAGATGCAGATTGAGGTGGTTGGGTTCAAGGAACTCAAGAATTTGTATCTAGAGGATCCTGATTTTGGTGAAGCTTAGAAAGCTTGTAGAGAACCTGTTACTATAGATAGAATGAAGTGGTTGGATTTTATCATTTAGGATGATATGCTATTTAGGGGGAGTCATTTGTGCATTCCACGAAGTTCTATGAGGGAGAATCTCATCAAAGAGAAGCATAGTAGAGGATTGGCTGGACATTTTGGTCATCATAAAACCCTTGCTTTGGTTAGTGACAATTATTATTGGTCACAGTTGTAGCAAGATGTGAAGAAGTTTGTATAGAGTTGCAGAGTATGTCAGATGGTGAAAGGGGTGAAGTAGAATATAAGGTTGTATCAGCTATTACCTATACCAGAGAAGCCTTGGGAGGATATCAGTATGAATTTTGTTCTTAGTTTATTGAGGACTCAGCGGGTACATGATTTAATTTTTGTGGTGGTTGACAAATGTTCAAAGATGACACATTTTATTCCCTACAAGACGACTAATGATGTTTCTCATGTAGCAAAATTGTTTTTCAAAGAAGTGGTGAGACTACATGGTTTTCCGAAGACCATAGTTTTATATCGAGACACTAAGTTTGTTGGATATTTCTGGCATACATTATGGAAGAAGTTGAAGACAGATTTGAAGTTCAGTTCATCACATCATCCATAGACTCATGGACAGATAGAGGTGGTGAATAAGAGTTTGGGGAATTTGCTGAGATGTTTGGTTGGTGATAAGCCAATAGGATGGGATTTGATTTTACCATAGGTGAAATTTGCATATAATAATTCTATCAACAAGAGCACTAGTAAATCATCATTCCAAATTGTATATGAAAGTAGTCCTAGAAATGCATTTGAGTTGAGGAAGATAGATAAAGGAGAAATAAGTAGTGCTAAAGCTAAGAATTTTGTAGAACATTTGAAGAACATCCATGAGGAGGTGAGGAAGCACATTACCAAGATGAATGCATAGTATAAGGCTAAGGTAGATGAGAAAAGGAGGCATAAATAATTTTAGGTTGGAGATGAAGTCATGGTTCATTTGTAGAAGGAGCGATTTCCAGTTGGTACATACAACAAGCTAAAAATGAAGAAGTTTGGGCCATGTAAGATACTGGAGAAGCATGATTCAGGAAATGCATATGAGGTAGAATTACCTACTGAGCTGAATATTTCACCAATGTTTAACATTTTAGATTTGACAGAGTATCATGAAGGAGGTGTTGAAGATGAGATCACAGTAGCACAGTGGAGTATTCCAGCAACTAGTTTAGATACTAAGGAGATTGAGGATATACTAGATAGTTGTGTTGGCAGAAGCACAAGGAACATGACATATGAAGAATATCTGGTCAAGTGGAAAGGATGGCCTATTGAAGATTCATCATGGCTGACAAAGCAGGAGGTTAATCATCTTGGTTTCCCTCTTCACACCTGAGTCATGACAAGGTCACTTCTAAAATTACATCAGGTGTCTGATGCAGGAGCATCCTGGGTGTAAGAGCAATCTTGCATCACCCAAAAATATTTTTAATTTCTTTTCAATAAGGGCTATCTTGTGTAGCGCTGCTATTTATGGAAACTTTCTATTTTTAGTAAGTTGGTCATATGATCTCAAAATGTTTTGATTTCACAGTTTGAGGTTCATCTTAGTCATATCAACTTGCCTGTAAAGTTTCATTGCTAAATCAAGTCTGGTTTTGAAGATATTGAAACTTTTCAGTTTTGGAAACAGGGTACAGTAACTTTGAACTTAATTTTGAAGGCTTTAGAGGCCCCGAATGAGGTTGATTTTTTTGCTAAATGAAGCTTTCTTGATTTAGGTGTTGTAGAGCTCCTCGTGCCCTTTCTGAAATGGGGTTATAATAGTCAATCGGTTCAACGGGTGATGACTTATGGTCTCTGGAAGTTGGGTCACCTGAAATGGTGGAAAATGATTTTCCTTCAAAATTTCTATTTGGGTTTCAAAAGTTATTTTGAGATGACTTTGATGTAATAAAATGAAAAATAAAATAATTCTAAGTTTGGTCGGCCTTGTTGGCTAAAAATTTTGGAACCTTCCCAGGCGGTGGAAAATTGCCTATATAAGGAAGGTTGTAGTGTTGTCTTAGGCAGTTCAGGATAGTTCTGGGTAGTGGATCTAAGTATTGATTCGAGGCTTTGTCCTACAAAATATTGTAAGGGAATGCCCATGTGGCTTTGCATATTGTAATTCTAAAAGTTTGTAATTCCACATTTGTGGAGATAATAAGAAGCCAATTTTTTGTTCTTGCATATTGTTGTTATTTCTTTGTTTCTGTTATGTGTTTGTGGTATTAAGGGGAGAACCATTCATCAAGAACCCTCAAGTGTGTTCCAAGGGGTCGTAGGACCTGTTAGCTATTTTTCTTGCAAGGGGTAAATAACTAGACCATAAACCTGATCTCTCCCTTCTGGTGCTCTTTTCCTGGAAAGAGAAATGCTAATTAACAAGGATGGAATCCTTCTTCACTTTGGGCTCCACCAACCTAGGTGGGTGTACCTTACTTCTCTTCTTATGCAAACTGATACAAACTAATACAAACACCTAATAAGAATACTCACTAATGGATTAAATAGAATAAATATGTCCTGCAATAGGATTCATAACTGAGATGAATCTTTGATATGGGAAGCCTACCCACATGCTACAAACTTCTTTCGAGCTCATCAACAAAAAGGGAAAGTTGCTTTAAAAGGTTTCAATTACAAGTCTAGTCAAAGCAGTGCCTAATCCTGGGCATGGAGTCATGAGATGCATATCAACAGGAAACTTTAAATCTTATACAACTGGAATTCAAAACAATGCACCTTGCACACCATTCTTTCTTCCCCCTATCTGGACATCAGATCCTCATGAAACCTCAGATTGTCAGCAACAATCTTCAAGACATTACACTCTCCTTGAAAGAAACTTGAAAATCATTACACCATTTACCTTGCAAATAGGTATACAGAGATGCCTTACAAATCAATATACAACAATTTGACAAAGACATGAAGAGACATCAGAAAAATATGGGAAAGGATTTTCATTGTACTTCATTGAATCATCCTGAAACTATACATTCAATCATAGCAAACTCAGAATTAGAACTCTAAAATGAAACTCAAAACTTGCATTAATGGAACTCAAACTTGCAGAGCTCTGCTCATGCAAAAAGATTGGAACCCTGTACAAAGAATTGAAATCAGAATAAGGAGAAGGGGAAGATTCCAGAAGGAATCAAGAGAGGACACTTGTCGAATTGCTCATATGCTGAATCACCCCTCTGAACTGAAGGAATAACCTACTTGAAACTTCTAAAAACACCTGTCCTTATCTCCTCAAACTAACCCATGACTTACTGGATGCAACCAACTGAGATATTTGCAAAAATATTCCCTTGGCCCCATTTTCTCTAATTTGGAAATAACTAAAACCAGCAACCACCTACATTGAAATTGATCCCAAAAATGAAATCCTCTCGTCGAGACCTTTCCGATGGTATATGATACTTGCTAATTTGAGTAAAAATTCCACTCGGAACATCATTTACAAATTTCAACTCCCAAGCAACTTACAGATTCAAAATTTTGAAAATAGCATAAAGTTTGGACATTATGAATTTGTTAAAAATTTGTGCATTAATTTTAATCGGGCGGGTCTCACATGTGCCACATGGCACATTCAGATTGGCCCAACAAATTACCCTCCTTGCCACCTCACCATCTAGTTGGACACCACATTTGACCTTTGCCACTTGGCACCATTTGTTTGGCTCGCATATCCACCCTGGGCAACTAAACTGAACTAGACTGCCACCTCATAGGAGTGCCACATGTCACCTTGTCGCATGATCTCATGGGCCAGAAATGGCCAATGAGATCATGCGACCACCCTTAGATTACTACACAAATTTCGAGGCACTTCAGACTTTTAGAGTTTTAAAGCTTTCAGTGCATCTCCATTCAAAAATAGTGGGCCCACCGCACACACAGAGAGCTCCAGCTTAGTGCACCCACCAAGAGCCTTTGTGCTCTTTGTTTACAATACTCGTGTGTTGGTGTATATAAATCACAAAACATCCCAACCGCTATTGCATGTAGGATATATGAATTAACACCTTTTAGCACTTCCTCCACCATTTGCATAAGGCATTTTAGTTATGCGCTAGTGTTGTCATTTGTCATGAACCTCCTTTCACTGCATGTGAACCCTCCGCATAGGCAACTCACTCATCTGTAATAGTGGCTACTCCCACATACAAAAGTGTGAGGCCCTCTACTATTCTTGCGCTGGGCCTCCTCTTTCTAACGTGAACCATCACAAAATGGTAGACCCCTTACCTTTCGCGTGAGTGCTGGCTGCTTTAATGCATTGGTCTTATTCATACACTTCATTCTCACCATGCACTGGGTCTGCATTATTAACGTGAGCCATCTCATTGTCTGCGCTGTCTTCATTTTATCCATCGCGTGGATTCTGGAGATGCTTGAGCAATCTTCACATTGGTTACAAGTGCATGAGTTTTTTCTGATTCAGAGCCATTTGAAGATGAGATTGGTATGTGCGATAGAGTGCAGGGGCCCTCTACTGTAAAGAATGCATGGAGCTAGAGAGTATTGCTCCCATCAATTGCTGATGCCCCCTTTTGTGTGATCTTTTCATACGTATGCTGGTTCAATTATATGGGATTCTAACTCCATTGCACTAGACTGCTCTATCTTACGCTGGGAGTCCTTTTGGATTACGCTGGCCTCTTTGATTTTGTGTTGGCCTCTAATCCTTTCAACGCTGCCTCTGATCCATACAAATTAGATAATGCCTTTTGAAATGCTAAGTCGTTGATTTGAAAATGTGCTGCATTGAGTCTCTTCTTACTTGCGCTAGTTTTTTTTTTATGCGTATGCTTTTCTTTGGAGCTTGTGCAAAAAGAGCTTGGAAGGCCCAATGCAACCACCTCACTTATTAGATTCATGTCTCCTAGGAGATCTGTATGTCCTTCATGAAAATGATCAACTTTGGAATGATTTTTCTCAGCATCCTTTTCCACAACCACATTTTTATGCAATGTTTGTTTTTGAGAATAGGTAAACAATAGATCCAATA
>BSBK01014648.1:7500-80138 GCA_027943335.1 Chamaecyparis obtusa | reverse complement strand
CGTTTCCCTTGGCATGATGATGATTTCTACATATCAATTGATTACAATTTTAAAAATATAATATAAATAAGTCAAATTATAATATAAACCTCTTACAATATGACAATTATAATATACATTTATTACACTTATATCAAATTATGTAAGAAGAACAAGTCTATATCATACAAATTATAAACCAAAAACACTATTAAGATTTGACATGTAAAAAATAAAAAACTTACCTCAATCTCTTTTTGTCTTTTTTATTACAATAATTGACTTTCATGATGGTGCAAAGTGAAAATTTGTCACTATGGTGCAAAATGATGTTGATTTGTCACTATCAATACCATGAAAAGCGAAAGCTTGTCGGAGAAAACGCAGAATTCAGATAGCAACAGAAAGCGGGCCTCTTTCACTAGATCCTTGCCAAATAAGACTGTTTCTTCTAGTTTTACATAGCGTGAGCACGCTATAGGGCGTGCACTCTATACAAAACAAAAAACATGTCATGCGCATCTAGTCTTAAACATAGGGCATGCACCCTATGTAAAATAAGAAAAAGGGAGAAAAGAGAGAGATGGAGAGAGAGAGAGAGAGAGAATGGAGAGAATAGGAGAGAAGGGTAAGGACAGAAAGAAGGGGAGAGGGAGAGGGAGAGAGAATAGAGATAGGAGAGAAGGGTAAGGAGACAGGAGGGGAGAGGGAGAGAGATTAGAGATAGGAGAGAAGGGTAAGGGGAGAGAGAGAGAGAGAGAGAGAGAGAGAGAGAGAGAGAGAGAGAGAGAGAGAGAGAGAGAGAGAGAGAGAGAGAGAGAGAGAGAGAGAGAGAGAGAGAGAGAGAGAGAGAGAGAGAGAGAGAGAGAGGAGAGAGAGAGAGGGAAAGGGAGAGAGTAGGAGAGGGAGAGAAGGAGAAGGAGAGGTGTGTGTGTGGGAGAAAGAGAGGGCAAGGGAGAGAGAGAGAGAGAGAGAGTGAGGAGGGAGAGGGAGAGAGAATAGAGATAGGGAGAGAAGGGTAAGGAGAGAGAGAGAGAGAGAGAGAGAGAGAGAGAGAGAGAGAGAGAGAGAGAGAGAGAGAGAGGAGAGAGAGAGAGATGAGAGAGAGAGAGAGAGAGAGAGAGAGAGAGAGAGAGAGAGAAGGTCAGAGTAAGTGTGATAAGTGGGAGAGAGAGAGTGATAAGGGGGAGAAAGGGAGAGAGAGAGTATGGGGGAGAGAGATAGAGCTCTCTCTCTCTCTCTCTCTCTCTCTCCCTCCTTTGAATATTTCTCATCACTATGTGAATCTCATAAATTTACATAGGGCGCACGCCCTATAGGGCATGCGCGCTTTGTAAAGTTTTGAATTTACCAATTCTAAGGCTTGGACGATTGAAATAGGCTTGAGATGTGTTTTCCAGCAGACATACAAAAAATGGACATTTTTTTGTTTGCTCCTCGTCAGGTTTACTCGTGGCTCAAGAACGTAAAAAATCAGACGACATGATATTGTAGATCTCTCTGTTAGCTATCTAACCATATAATTGATTTTGAATTCTGATTATGTTGAGTTTTTCAACTCTAATTTCTTTTGTGTATGTCCATTTTTTGTAAAAAAACCAACATGCAGTGTTTTGGGCATAGATTTTGGCTCATCATCAAATTTTGCAATAAGTTACATTTTAGAAACTAGACTCCATTCTACATAGTTTTAAAAAAAGAAAAATTAATTTTTGATTAGTTTTAAATGATTTATAGGGGGGCACACAGAAATTTCATGTTTTCAAGATGTGTGCACTTCGTAAATTCATAAAAAATTATATGTTCATAAAAAAATTTCCAAAAAAATCCGGATAAACTACGTGGTGTTAGCTAACTTCTCATTGGAGCGATTAAAAAAATTCAAAAAAAAAGTTAACATTTTAGGGGGAGCACACCAGACACTATGTTATGTTTTTGGACAAAAAACAGGACCACTTTTTGTGCTCCCCCTTTTTGAGGGCCTTAATCTGCACCATTTTCAAATAAGTTAGTAGTTTAGGAACTAGATTCAAAGTATTACAACTCTTATTTTTGTCACAATCTCAAAATTTTGAGTCTAACTATCTTCAATTTCTTGTTGAAGTTCAAAGTTTGCTGATTTCAGGAAAAAAGTGGCATCTTATACCCCTTTTTGGTCCCCCATCTTTGTGCACTTACCCCAATACACAAATCAGAACATAAAACACAGACACAAAACATATGCGTATATGAGAGATTTAAAGCAACTTACCTTAAAGGTTTCTACAGGATGAAAAACGTGCCCTTAATGTCCTTACTTGAATTCACTCCATTTGTTTAATTTATGTGTGTCCTCAACCTTTCCATTCTTCTCTTTTTAATCCAACACTCCCAAGAGTCAAAATTAATTACTCACCTTCCCCTAAACAAATGGGTATCTTAATCTTAAATTTTGCGATAAGGTAGTTTGACTTCAATGTAGTGTACAAATTTTAGTAGAGTGATTATTTAAGAATTTTGATAGGATGCATAAATGTTGATTTGATCTTCTTGGCAAATAAAAATAAGAAAAATAAAAAGAATATAGAAACATATTATTAACCAATGTAATTTTTTTTGGATATAAGTCACCATTTATATTTATGAGACATAGTAAAATCGAAGTAGACTTTACTAGTGAACAATAAATGTCCAACTTTGCATTGAGTGGAAAAAGATAGCCTTGAATGACAAGGAATGAATAAAACTTTATGTCACTTCAAAAAAGTTTTAGACATATATGTTTCTATAAAATTCTCATAAATGATTGGCTAAAAATCAGAGTAGACATAATTAGTAGTATCCCCACAGGAACTAATAACAACAAGTGCCATGTCCAATCAGAAGCTTTAAAATATTAATTAGGTTTTATTAATAATGGTTATTATTTGAATAATAGTAAAAATTGTCGTTGTTGAAATAAAGTAACATATTTTTTAAAGCATATTAATAGGTGTATTGGATTATGAAATAGTTAATATATATTTAAAAAAATATATAATAATTATAATTTATTTGTTGTATTTTAAATTTAATAAAAAATTATATTAGAATTAAAATATAATTTATATAATTTTATAATCTATAATAAAAAATATTTAAAATAATTTAAATTTAAAATAAATATTTTTAATAGGAATTCTATTTTTAATAGAACAAAAAAAATATTTAGATCAATGTCATTCGTTCAGAATAAATAAAGTAATGTGGAAAATAAAATTTCACAAATTTGGTGTATAAGAGTTCAAATGGTTTAGCCAATCACATTATCAAAAAAAATAATTTTTACATATTACAAACTTTAAAATATTTCAATTTCACTATACAAAATATGAAATATTTAATAAAATATCAAATATCCTAATTTCTAATTGTTTCGACAAGTACTAATAATAGAAACACACTATTTTTTTCACCCTTAAATACCAAAAGAAATGTTGATTTGGTGTATTTAGAAGAATGAATATAATTTGTAAAGGTAATTAAGGTATGTGAATCCAAAATATGTGAATATGAATACCAATTTATTAAGCTATCATGCCACTTGGTAAAGGATTAACATAGTTTAAATTTAGAATTGCATTTACAAGGAACTATAGGAAGAACTACTTAAAAGAATTCGCTTCTCTGATTTAGCTAATTCATTTTCAAACTAGATATGAAGTGGCCCAAATTTCCATTTTATTTCTTTGTGATGTATAAAGATGACCTAGATTTAGGCTCTAAAAAACCTTTGTTTGACCTGTCTTTGCTTTACAGTAGATGAGTCTTTTTAAAAATTTGAAGATTGACTCACGGTTATGGAAGTCTTTCAAAGCAAAAAAAATGTCTCAATCTTTGATGTGTAGGTTCAAACTTATATTTCAAGAAATCCTAAGTCTCTTCCTTTGATTTGGCTCAAGAAAAAATAGTCAATAGATAAGTCTATTTATTTATAATCAAGTCTTTCTTTTACAATGGACCAAGTATTTCTTTTGCAGTGAGTGGGTAAGTCTATTTTAAGAACAAGAGCTCTGATAGAGCTTGAGTCCCTGCCTATTGTAAAATTGGAGGATAGTTTTGTTTTATGGTTAGAAAATTATTTCTGAATTAGACAATGCAAATTTGAAATCAATTGAAATAGAACTTGTTACGAATGCTGAAACAAGGAGGTTATATATAGCATAGTTGTGTGAAGAGCATTTTAAACTCTTAAATATTCATAGGATGAATTTATTTAGTACTTTGAGTATTTTCTTTCAAAAAGCTAAAAAATTCTTAACTATTTTGAGCCTAGTCTTTCAAAAGCTGCAAAATTCTTGATTGTTCTAAGCCCGCGTTTTCAAAAACCTACAAACTTAGCAAATTGACATGAGTTACTAATTATAACCCAAGAATTATAATGTATTACAAGAAACCAAAAAGAAGTCCTCTATTTGCAACATTTTAATTTATGCATGTTAGCCTCCTAAAATAAATCAAGAAGATACATTTTTATTAGTAAAAGATGAATATTAAACATCAATTGTTGCCTCCTAAAATATTTGGTATTAATAAATCTCAAAATTGTTTATGAGCACCATCCAAATCTTAACCAAATCTATTAGATATTTATTTTCAAAGATTACATGTATGTATGGTAATGTTTTGGGTGAATGGTTTACATGTATAATGTAGTCAATATTTATATATTTAAGAGCAACAAATTAGTGTGGTATTAAGTTCATTAATCAATTAAAAAAATTAATGTAAATAATATAGTTGTGTAAAATAATGTTAGAATAATGAATGTTGATTTTTTCAAAAAATAAAAGTATATTAAGCATCATATTACAATATCACTATTACTATCAATTTAAAATACATTTAACAATAAATTTGATAAAATAGTTTTTCAGAATTTTATGTTATTGAATAAACTACAAAATTACATATTCATTGTGAGCATCGATTTGTTCACTCGTGTCTTTTGTCTTATCAATGTTTTTAAAATAACTATATGTCACTAAATATCACGTATAAAAAAAATCATACTTTTTGATGCAAGAGAAAATAAAGAGATGAAAATTGATAGTTGTAGATCCAAATTCACTAAAAGAAAGAAAAAGAAGAGAGATATTTAATAGTTGAATAATTATAAAAAGATATTTATTAAATGAAAAATACATTAACAACTATAAAACAGTAACTATTATATTTTCTAAAAAACAAAGATAACTAAATTTTCTAATAGAATATTTAAACATTTAAGCAATTTGAAATTTTGCATTTTAAATATAATATTTTATTAAAGTTGATTTAAAAAATAAAAAATATTTTAAATAAAATATTAATACTAAAAATTTCCTTAAAGTATTATAACAACAATGAATATTTTAATGTTATTAAATCAGTATAAAATTTTAAGTTTTAGGTATATTAGATTTGTACATATTCTCTTAGAAATGTAATAAATAGTTTTTTCTTTCCATTATCTAAGTTACTTTTATATAAATTAAAAATTATCTTTAAATTAATTTTATTAAGTTATTATGGGTAAAAATTTATATTGTTAGAAAAATAATACAAACTAGTAAATAAATAATACATTAAGAATAATTTTTAAAATCAATCGTTTAAAAGAAATTAAAAAATATTTCATAATTTTTCTTCCAATTATCTAAAAATTGAAATTTGTCTCTAAAATAAATTTTAATGTATTATTATAGGTAAAAAAGAAATTACTTTATAACTGAATATAATATAAAAATTAATCAAGCTATAAGTGTATTTAATTATTCAAGTATAAAATTTTAAATTTTTAAAATATTCATTATTTAATATATTTTCCTTCCAACTATATCAATTGTTTTATATAAATTTAAAATTAATTTACTGGTAAAATTCAAAAGTATTTATTTTGACAAATTTGTACAAAAAATGACTCTAACTTTAGACTTTCCATGAACAAAATATTATTTCTAATGATCTCTTTCAAAACATTCTAACTTTACTAAATGGACCAAAAATCATATACAATCTTTAAAAATATAATAATAAATATTATATTAGTTTTAAATATTTTATTTTTAATAAATATAAATATTTTATATTTAATAATTTTTTATAAAATATTTAAAAAATATTTACCATTATAATTTAAGTTACCAACCAATAATAAGCCTAGACGATCGATTTCTAAATTAAATCAAGGGAAAAGGCAAAGCATTTAGTAATTATCGTACGAACATTTTGCAGACAAACAGAGTAAAATTGATGACTGCCACGTGAAAAGCCACGATAGTTGTCAGATATTTGCATTCATTTTTTCAAATATTTGAAAAAAACCCAGCGAAAATAATGAGGGCCAATCACAATATACTTTTAAAAATTAAAAAAAGTTTTTAATAAATATATAAAAGCAAACTATATCTAAAACTATATATTAAATTTTGTGGGAGATTTTCAATGACCAAATTAATTGTTATATGGTTCAACGAAAACATTAGTCTCTGCCATATATGGCAGGGACTAATAATATATATCTATGTTGTTATTGAAAAAACAAAATAAACTTAAAAGTTATGAAGTGTTGGACATTGAAAAGACAAATTAATTATTGTCTTATTGTGAAAAGTTTCTTTAGAAAATATTGGAAGTTGACAGCTTCACTACATGGGTCGTTTGAATTATTTACAACCGTACAAATGTGAAGATAAATATTCAAAATTCAATGGGTGTTTTTTGTGTGCTCTGATTGAGTGGTTGTTGTGCAGATGGGGCCTGCTTTGCTTTGTCTGTACAAATGACAAATAAAATTATGACAAAATGGCTTTTGAAAAAGCAATTAGATTTTGGGATGTTACATTGAATGATTGATTGAGTACTATTTGAAATGATGAATGAAAAGATCACTGAGTCCCATCTCAAATATAGATTGAAGAATATAAAATTAAAACATACCAAATAGTTTATTGAGAGAAGGAAAATCTGTATTATTTGAGGATGAGCATGGAAAGAGTTAGAACTTCAAATTACATATCTGGAATTTGATGGTTGTAATGGTCGTTTTTGCACTTTTTAACAATATATCACAGTTTGAATTTTTTTAAGACCGTATGAATTGAGATGCTATATTTTAAATAAATTGTAAATATGACCTTTTAAATTATTAATAAATCGTAAAAAATTATTATAAATAATATAGTATTTTACTTTGTAATTAAATATATGCTATTTTAAAATGTTTATGATAAAATATAAATTTATTTAGATATTTCAAACTTGTGACAATGATTTAGAAATTTGTTTAATAAATTTGAGATTTTTTGCATGTATTAATAATTTATTATATTAGTATGCAATGTTTCTATTGTTTATTATATATTTATATTAATTTTTAAAAAATTATGATAAAATATAAATTTATTTAGATATTTGAAACTTGTGACGATGATTTAGAAATTTGTTTAATAAATTTGAGATTTTTTGCATGTGTTACTAATTTATTATATTAGTATGCAATGTTTCTATTGTTTATTATATATTTATATTAATTTTTAAAAAATTATGATAAAATATAAATTTATTTAGATATTTGAAACTTGTGACGATGATTTAGAAATTTGTTTAATAAATTTGAGATTTTTTGCATGTATTACTAATTTATTATATTAGTATGTAATGTTTCTATTGTTTATTATATATTTATATTAATTTTAAAAAAATTATGATAAAATATAAATTTATTTAGATATTTGAAACTTGTGATGATGATTTAGAAATTTGTTTAATAAATTTGATATTTTTGCATGTATTACTAATTTATCATATTAGTATGTAATGTTTCCATTGCTTATTATATATTTATATTAATTTTAAAAAAATTATGATAAAATATAATTTATTTAGATATTTGAAACTTGTGGCGATGATTTAGAAATTTTTTTAATAAATTTGATATTTTTGCATGTATTACTAATTTATTATATTAGTATGTAATGTTTCTATTGTTTATTATATATTTATATTAATTTTTTAAAAAATTAAAATAAAACATATGAACTTAAAAGCCGTGTTTAGTTAATTTGAGATTTTTGCTCTTGTTTTCTAATTTTTAAGTTTTTTTACAATAAATAAAAGTTTCTATATAATTTTTTATATATTATTATTAATTTAAAATCTTTTTTATTTAAAAGAATTAAATATAAATTATTTTCAAATAATTTTTTTTTATAATGTAAAATAAAAGACATTAAAATAACTAAACCGTCACTTAAAAAATCATATGACAGATAGGGGTGACCGTCAAATTCCAGACTTGCTCCAAAGCACGATTAGAATTGACAGAATTCTGGCATATATTGAGAATTTACTTATCATCAATTAACGTGAATTCAATTCAGATAAGGCGTGAAACTCAATCATAAAAAGCAAAACTTTAACTTGAAATTAACGTGAATTCAGATGAAACATGAAAGTTGTTGATAAAAAGCAAAAGTTTGTGCATCACGAGCAATGCTTTAACTTCAGCCTGAAAAAAACATCTGCGAAAGCAATGTTTTTCCAAAGCAAAATTGATTTGTACGCATGTTCATAACTATTTTACGAGTCAAGAGTTGGAGTTTACATTTGGTTTACATTGATTTTGTTAATTAATGTGGATTGATTATTAATTTTTAACATCTATTATTAGTTTTCCTTTCAAATATTTTGTAATGGTAGGGAATATTTGTCACATGGCATTTATTTTTGTTAGGTGGTCTATCATATGAAACTTTATCTCTTAATTATTAGTAAAGCAATATGATGAAATATGTGGTTATTTTGATTCGAAAATTATACAATTGAATCGTGATAGCAATAGGATGATTTGGCTTGTTGTGGAAAATATTTCCTACCTATCAATTGATGAGCTAAAGGGGCTCTATAAAGAATGGTTCATAAGGCATAACACTTGTTGAAGGTTTTGCAAATGGGGTAGCAGGCTAAGTGGGCTTAAGCTTGGAGGAAACTCCATGGTTAAGCATACTTGAGTTGGAGTAGTACTAGAACAGGTGACTTTCTGAAAAGGCCCAATGCTTCACCTATGTGAGCATCACCTAGGTGCAATGAGTGCTAGGTGTTCCATTCATTCTCATGAGAGATGGGCTCTTGTAAACTACTACTCATCAGTGAGTTTGACTCAAAAACTACACAGTTGAATCTTGATAGCAATAACACAATTTTACTATCTATGTCAGAATAAATGATAAAATGGTTAGAACAAATTTGTTGGATCTAGGAGGCTAGGACCACACATCAATATTATTCCTAAAGAAGTTTGGGAATAATCTGGGAAACCAAAACTACATGAGACACTATCTAATAATTCTCTAGCACATGGAAGCCCTATATGCTCTATAGGAACTTGAAAAAAATGAATAAATATAAATTTCATGGGTATAAAACTAAAGGCAACTTTCAAGTTATATGTGTATGATCCCAAGAGGATTTCAACATCATATGAGATATTGAATGGCTTGTGAGTAAAATTTGAATATGCAACTAAAGAAGATCTCATACTGTACAAGGAGCAGTACAACAGTACATATGTCATTTAAGAAAGGAATGGAAAGAGTATATGTAGAGGAAATCCATTATGAGGATGAAGACAAAAATAAGGATGAAAACAACAAAACATTATATACAATTGGCTCAACACATAGGAAAGAAATACAATTAGAACATAATTCTAAAAGATAGATATTCAAGATTTGATAGTTATTCAATCAGTGCAAATGATGAAATAGAAGCTTGAGCATGGGAGAACTCAAAAATTCTCAAAATAAGATCTTAGGACTCAAGAAAGTCCTTTAGGATTTAAAATTTTTCCAAACTACGTAGATATTTATATCACAAATCAAGAGAAAATATTATAGAATGGAATACTAAACCATATTCAGCTTTATAGAATAACATACTAAACCATATTCAAAGAGTGATACCACATGTCAAGTTACCACATTATTCTAGAGGAGAATCATCAAACAATCTTAAATCAATAGAAATAACATATAAAAATGAAGGATTTAGAGTAAAATCCTTCGATGAGATATTATTGTTAAGTGTTGCAAAATGGTTAAGATCATTGATAGATTAAATATACCCACCTCAAAAGATTTGACAATAATAATCAAGAATATGTATAGAAGAAAAATGAAATGGTCAATGGATAATTGAATATGGGGTACAATCCCACAAAAAAAGGTTACAAACTTGGGACATCCTGAATTTCACCCAAAATCGTATTTTGTTTTAGAAAATACAATAATTTAAACCTTGAGAGGTTTCATTTGAGTGATTTTAATAGAAGATATTTATATCAAATCCTCTTAGATTAAACCCTCCTGGATAGAATTTGTCCTATCTTAAATCATGCTTGCAATCTAGTCTCCTCTAAACATATCAAAATGGTGACAAAAAAACACTTTTATTTTTCTTTTTAGGGGGTCAAATGACTTCAACTAGAAGTTATACTTTTTTTATTACATGTGGGCCTTATTTTAAGCTTTCCAAGAAGCATTGTTTTAAATATATTTAATTTTAATATAATAATATATTTTTTGATTTATTATGAATGTAGGTTCTCCATCGCACATTAAGATTTTTATTTCACACATGTGGAAAATTCAAAAAAAAAAGAGAAAAAATTCCTATAAATATTATTTTCCTAGGTATTTATATCATTACTTCAACAAAAAAGGGAAGTTAATTCAAATACATACAAAAGAGTTATGGATGACAACTTGTGTGTGTGTGTGTATATGTGTACACACACACACAAGATATTCCATGTATATGTGTGTATATGTGCACAACACAACCCGACAGACTTTCTTTGGATCATCTTATATTGGTTCCCATATAAAAATGGTTGAAATCACCTCGACACAGCCAATGTGGGACTAAAGTCTCAGGTCCCATCACCCAAACGTCCACCACCAACGATGAATCTCACCACTGTCGTACCACCGCTTTGGTGCCAAGCTGCCACACGACACCGAGTCAGCTGCTCATGCGGACCCTACCTCTACCACGCAAACTAGCAACATCAACGACCACCATGTCATCCACACACACCACGCGACCAAAATATAAGAGGACACATAATAGCTAGACCACATCACCATAATGATATCATCAGCCACATCAGTGCCACGCCACCCTGCCCAGTCACCCCTTATGGACGACATGCAGACCACCACATGATCAACATTTAGTACTACCACATCAACACTGAGACCAATTTTTCTTTTTCCACGCATGATTTCACGATCTTAAAATTGATAGTCATCCAACTGTCAAAACATGGCAAATTGGATTTTCCTACAACGGTCATACAACCGTCAAATTTAACCTAGTATTTTTTATGTCAACACTGGTTTGAATATTCTTGCCTTCACCATTGAAGTTTTTGGTTTTGAAGCCTAACTTCAAATCCCCATATCTTGCTCCATTTTGATCCTTTTTTCAAGCATATTTTTTTTATTTGGGGTAGAACTTCCTGAAGTTTCCAGTGGTGACATTATTTTTTCATTTTAGTGGCCAGATTATAAATAAGAAATTGCAGATTTTCATGACTCTTCATGTATGTTCCTCATTTCTACAACTTCCAGGGCTTCGTTTGGGCACATACAGTAACATTTTGAGGTGATTTTTTTAAAAATGCATGATTTTTGTCTACTTTTCATATCTGCAATCATAATTTAGTGATTTGGGGTGGAAATATAACTTTTATAAATAGGTCATTTTGGGGCTATATTTGTACTTGGTTAATCCTTGGATTTTAGTTTTTTGATTTACATCAATAATTTCAAGGAGTTTTCAATTGTTATCAGTCATTATCTGGTGGCATTATGGATTTTTTAAAGGTAAAAATCCTCACTCCATATAACTACCACGAATGGAAAGAATCTTTATCTGATCACTTGTTAAGTATTGGATTTCTTAGAATGACTCTTGGGAAAGATAAAGAACCAGTTATAGGTGTTTCAAAAAGGAGAAAATGGTTTGATCGAAGGGATAAAGAACTTGGCTCTCTTAGATTATCTATCTCTCACGATTTTCTCTTTCATATTGCATCTTGAACAGATCCTCATGATGTTGGGGATATATTGGAGGGACTCTTTGGTAAACCTAATAGAATGAGAAAATTTAGCTTAGAGAATGAGCTCATAGGTCTAAACCCTAGTGATTTTAACAATATTCAAGAATTTTTCTCTAAATTCAATTCAATTAAATTAAAATGGAGCTTTCTACTTATGGCATTACTAAAGGGGATGAACAATTAATATTTTATATTCTTTCCAAGCTAGGTCTTGAATATTCAATCTTTGTTTCTACATTGTATGTTACTATGGATGCTCTTGGTAGTGCATACAAATGATGCAGTCCAAGGTCGGAGATCCAATAAAGGACTGTCCAAACTTGTAGCCAAACACCAACAATGCAAAATAACACAACAAGATAATGCTTCAACATAATTTTCATTCAACATGTCTGGCTGTAAAACCTTCCAGGTTAGGGCCAAATACAATCACTTACAAAAGTATTTATGTAATCTCCTAGCTAGTCCAACTTTGAAACACATCAGCAACTGATGGAAACCCTAAGGCAGATCTAAACTTGAGCTCACAAGCCTCCAAGAAATCTCCTTGTCTCCAAGCATGCAAACCACTAGCTCTACTATTACAACTATCAGATAAATAATCTGACCTTCAAGATCTCGCAGGATCCAATTGTTATCCTTCTCAGCTACTTCCACTGACTGACTCCTAAACATCTACCCAAACACTCCTTAAATACATTTCCTCAACCACAAGTCGGCTGGAAGAAATAATTAACTCCTAAGCCAAGTCGGCTTCTACTACAAACAAATATTAAATGTAACAATAGTCGGCTCTCAAATAGCCTTACAAGAAATTAATTCTCCATGTCGGCCTCAAGATCCACATAGGATAATATAACAAAAGCTACAATCATTAAATATACCAATTCAGCCAACCAAAACTTCAAGAACTCCAATGGGTAAACTAGAACTACCGAGCACTAGTCAAACAACCGAGCATTAGTGAAACAACCAAGCACGCCAGGCATTACTGAGAAAGCACATCGACAAAGCACCACAAGCATCGTAGAGTACATGTTCCACTGAGCGCCAGAGGTTTTACCGAGTTCCTTCAGTGATCGAGCTTCCTTCAATAATTGAGATCATCGGTTAAAGCTACAACCAAGTAACACATAACCATTTCAACACACCACCATACAGATTTGTTGAGTACCCTAGAATGCCCCTACATTAGACAACCCAGGTTCAAAAAGATGTTCTCATAGGCTAGAAGAACATCTTTCAGAATTCAGCACATAAACCCTGAACCGGTTCTTCACATACAAGCCCTTCAAGTCTTCACCTTGCATACTATTCCACTTCTTCTTCCTTTGTCTTTTCAAGTCTTTACTTGATAACACACAGGTTTGTTCTCCATACTGATCAATCCTTTCAAAATTCTTCAACTCATCTCATCTACCAAAGCTCAGGTTTCTCCTACTGAGTTTTGTATCCAGCAAAGGCATCAGGGAAAGCTTCATGTTATTCTTCTCAATAGTAAATACATTCTTGACACAATCATACATAGCTTTGAAATCATACTGCCAAGGTCTACCAAGTAATATGTGACAACTATTCATCTCCACAATGTCACACAACACTTGATCCTTATACTAGCCAATCTGAAAATCAACAAGACATTTCTCCCTCACTTCTAGAGCATGAACATCTTGTAACCAACCAATCCTATAAGGATAAGGATGTCTCATTCTATTCAAACCAAGTTTATGAACCATACCCTCAGCTACAAGGTTATCAGTACTACCACTATCCACAATTAGTACATCACAAAGTTTACCTCTTGACTTGCACCGAGTTCTAAAAAAATTACTCCTCTGACAAGGTTCCACCTTTGCACCGAGCAATGTTCTCCAAACTAGAAAGTTCTCAGATTCAAGTTCATTCTGAATGTTCTCATTCACCATAGCATTCCTTTGGTCACCAAATTTATTATGTGTACACTCAAAAGATCTATGTCCTTCTTCACCACAATTATAACAAGTTCCCTTAAAGATAACCCTACATGTCTTCTTTTTTGGTTCCACAGGTTTCGGTTCATCTTCAACAGACAGTTTATCCTTCACCGAGTGATCAAGCTTCTCCTTCCCTTGGGGATTACCATGTTGTCTCCTTTTCAACTTATCTTCTTCCTTCAGAGCATACTGATAAGCATCCTCAACCGAATCAATCTTTAGCATACCAAGCTCATCTTGAATATTGAATCTCAAACCATTCACATACCAAGATACCTTTTCTTTACCAAGTTCCTTGTGTCCAAACCGAATAGTCAACTTATAGAACTCCTTGGTATAGTCCTCCACAGTCCAATCTTTTTGCTTCAGATTCTGCAACTTCTTAAACAAGTCAAGCTCATAGTCGGTAGGCATGAACTTAGCTTTCAATTTAGTCACCATCAACCTCCACTAATTGATCTTCATTTCACTTCCATCTTCTCTATCTCTTTGTAATTCTTTCCACCAAAGAGCAGCATGTCCTTTCAACTTAGTCTGTGCCAATCTTACTCTAAGAGGATCTTCAATTTCTTCAAGCTCAAAGAAATCTTCTAATTCACCAATCCAATCAATCAAATCCACAGGTCTCAAAGTACCAGAGAAAGTAGAAACTTCCATTTGGTAACTAGTACTTAACCGAGCTCCATATCTATGCAACCAACCAGTTCTATCTTCACCATATCTATCTCTCTGGTCATCTCCACTAGATCCAACAGCTTCAAAGTCTTCAACAGCTTCCTCATAACCATCTTCAGTACCAAGATTCCTTGGCATACTAGCAATAGCTCTCATGACCTCAGCGATCATGTCATTCTTCATCAATTCCATCTCAGATCTGAACAACCAAGGTCCTGGTGCAAACAACCTCAACTCGGAGATCAGTTCACACACTCAAGAACTTCAAGCTCTGAAACCACCTGACGCAGTCCAAGGTCAGAGGATTCAATAAAGGACTATCCAAACTTGCATCCAAACACCAACAATGTAGAATAACACAAAAAGATAATGCTTCAACAGAATTTTCATTCAACATGCCCGACTGTAAGGCCTTCCGGGTTAGGGCCAAATAAAATCACATACAAAAGTATTTCTATAATCTCCTAGCTAGTCCAGCTCTAAAATACATCAACAACTGATGGAAACCCTAAGGTAGATCTAAACTTGAGCTCGCAAGCCTCCAAGCAATCTCCTTGTCTCCAAGCATGCAAACTGCTAGCTTTGCTATTACAACTATCAAATAAACAATCTGACCTTCAATATCTCATAGGATCCCATTTTTATCCTTCTCAGCTACTTCCACTAAGTGACTCCTAAACATCTACCCAAACACTCCTTAAATACATTTCCTCAACCACAAGTTGGCTAGAAGAAATAATTAACTCCTAAGCCAAGTCAGCTTCTATTACCAATAAATATTAAATGCAACAACAATCGGCTCTCAAATAGCCTTACAAATAATTAATTCCCCATGTCGGCATCTAGATCCACATACGAGAATACAAAAAAAGCTACAATAATTAAAGACACCAAGTTGGCCAACCAAAACTTTAAGAAATCCAGCGGTAAACCAAAACTATCAAGCACCAGTCAAACAACCAAGCACGCTAGGCATTATCGAGCAAGCACGTCAACCGAGCACCACAAGCATCACCAAGTACATGTTCCACTGAGCACCAGAGGTGTTATCGAGTTCCTTCAGCGATCAAGATTCCTTTAATAACTGAGACCATCAGTTAAAGCTACAACTAAGTAACGCATAACCATTTGAACACACCACCATGCAGATTTGCCAAGTACCCTAGAATGCCCCTGCATCAACAAATTACTTTCTCTTAATGAATTTTCAACTTAACTCACAAGGGAACAAGCAAATTTAGCACACATAGTTCAATTGAAGTCTTCAACACATCATGCATTAATTGCAAATGACTCCACTTCAAAGGCTTCTAATGGAAAAGGAAATATGAAACATAAGGATATTAAGCCTCATGACAAAGGTAATGAATTTCCTTCACAAAATACTTCTGAATCAAAGTCCTCTTCAAGAGAGGAATCATCTAGAAGAAAGAGGGATAAATGTGCATATTATAAAATGCTAGGACATGATGAGCATAAATGTTTTCACAAGAAGATTGATGAGACCACTCACATTCTTCAAAAGAAAAATATTAAGTTTCCCTCATCAGTGTCTACTCCTTCCTCTACACTTTTGGCAGCTTCTACATCTCCATCATCATCCAAGGATAAAGGTAAAGGAAAAGCACTTTTGGCTTCCACACATACTGAGAAAGGTAAATGGCCTCTTGATTCAGGTGCACCACATCATATGGCATCTTCTATGGATATGTTTTATTCTATTGGGCCTTGTAGTTCTCCTAATATATTTATGGGTAATAACACATACATGAGGGTTTGTGGGAAAGGTTCTATTCCAATGGGAGAGGGGACATTTAATGATGTTCTTTATGCTCCATCCTTGACCACTAATCTCCTTTCTAATTACCAAATTACTCATGGGGCACAAGGTAAAATTATTTAGTTCACTCTTGATTATGTCTACATTAGGGACATGGAGACTAGGGATTTCATAGCTATGGGAGTTGTTGATCGTACATCACACTTGTATTCTTTTTCACATTTTGTTAATGATATTCATGATGTACACATTCCTTTACCAAGGGAGAATTATGTATGTGAGGAGAACTTTGGACACTTGAATCATTTTTTTGTTTAGACAAGTGTTGATCTTTCTACTCCTCCACCTTCTACTTCTTCGGATATGGGCTCTACTATTTAGCAAGATGATCATAATGCTTCAGATCTTGCAGATGTGATGACTACTTGGATGCATTTTCAGCATTTGTTGTTGATTCTCATAATGCATATTTGGGAGATATAGTTGAGGGGGTTTCTCTTCTCTCTTATGATAGAATCACAGTTGGAGATACTTCTTCACCTTATTTGGATATTAGTATTCATGATTCTTCTCCTTCACTTGGTTTGTCACATGATGTGATAGATTCTTTGAGCTTGGAGAGACCTATTCAGTCTTCATAGATGCATACATGGAGACCTACATCTTCTTCCTCCTTCCATTTGCACATGGATTGGCTTCTTCATCATTTGATGTATCTATTTCTTCCTAAGGGGAAACATGTTTCTTGTAGGCATTGTTTAATCTCTTTTGTTTGCAGGTACTCTTTGTCAACATGGGAGCTTCTTCATTATGGGGGGGGGGGGATATCATGTCTCCAACTATCCTTCTTATGGGGGGATAATTATTTTTATATACATGATGTATGTAGTTCTTGGGGGGTCTTGAGTACTCCATCCATCCATTCATCTTGTGTTTTCTTCTCTCTTTTAGGGGGAGGGTTTCTCCCACGAGGTTTTCCCTCTTTCTCAACTTTAAGATAGTTTTCATTTCATGTATTACATTGTATATTGTACATAGGTACCTAACATGGCCTAGTATCCGAGACCCATCTCGCATTGTGAGTTTAAGTGCATTCCCCTAAGTTGCACTTAAGGGGGGGGTGTTGGTGTAATTAAATATTCCTAATTATATTTTACTTAATCTTACTTAGGATAATACATTATATCTTAGTTTTTCATTGAGACACCTACGAGTTTGCACCTCAATTAAGCACATGATGTAGGAGAAATTCCACTTTAGGTATGAGATCCACCTTTGGTACATATATCATGTTATCATCCTCATCATGACACATACTTCATTGCATAATGGAGGATGAACCACATTTGGTGGACATGTCGTTACACCTTGCATAGGTGATAGCTTATCAACTTCTTATCATTGTCTCGTATCACCTTTCCTATATAAGGAGACCTTTTATGTACATTTTATTCAATCTATTGAATCATTAAATCATTGCATCATTAATACAAGTCTATTCTTGTTCATATCATCTCTCTTATATTTGTGCTATTCTTTAACCTCTAGATCCTTGGTTCATTATTTTCTATTTTCAAATTCTTATAGTCATTTTGTACTTTAAACAAATTTATGGTGAAATTGGTGGATTGAGATCTCAATATTTGGATGATAATCTCCCAATTCACCTTCCACGAGCTCTGATAGAAGAAGATATTAACTAGGTTTTGGCTCCCATCTCGAAAGAAGAAGTTCAAGCCACTCTCTTCTCCATGGGTGGTTAAAAATCCCCTAGACCAGATGGCTTTCCCCCAACCTTCTTCCAATAATTCTAGGATATTGTGAGTTATGATGTAGAATAGTTGTTAGAGACTTTTTCAAGACAAGAAAATTACTAAAGAAAATGAATAACACCTTCATTAATATTGTCCCCAAATTACAAGAGCCTAAAAAGATGAATTACTTCATGAATATTACTCATTGAAATACTATATACAAAGTGTTCTCTAAGGTCTTGGTGAACATGATTAAACCTTTTCTTGACAATTTTATCAATCCCAATAAAACAGGTTTTGTTCCCAGAAGTAAATTCTTGATGTGGTGATTTATACACATAAGATTATCCACTCTATGGAGAAATGTCGCATACCAGGTATGATTTTCAAACTTGACATTTCTAAGGCTTATGATAGAGTTAGATAAAAAAAAATTATTAAGGCTTTTTGCAAGACTGGGCTTCAATGATAAGTTCATCCTTGTCATAAAGGATTGTGTCTAAACTGTTTAATTTTCAATTTTAGAGAATGGAGTCCCTTGGGGTTTCTTCAAACCTGACAAGAGTATTAGACAAGGTGACCCTTTGTCACCTTATCTTTTCATAATGCTTGTTGAAGTTATTGGGAGGAATTTTATTAATATGATCACTTTTCAAAAGTTACAGGGAGTCAAACCTACTACTACCTTGCACCCTATGTTTTGTAGTAGTTTGTTGATGAAACGATTCTTTTTGGGAAAGCATCTATCGTGGAAGCTAGGGAATGGAAGACTTTTTTTCTGGATTATGCTAAAGTGTCAGGTCAACATATCAATTATAAGAAGAGTGGCATATATTTTTTTAATACTAAGATAGATCTGTAGACTAAAATTAAGAATAATCTAGGTTATCAAGGGGCTACTCTACCTAGAACGTACTTAGGCCTCCCTCTTACTATCAAAGATGTTACTCCATCCCATTGGAACACTATATTGGAGATAATGTAGAAGAAATTGGCTAGTTGGAAAGGAAATTTGTTAAGAAATGATGGTAAACTACAACTCTTGGTTGTCTCCTTACAGGGTATACCTGCTTAATTTGACTACCTATTTAAAATCTCAAGTAATATTGCTAAGAAACTTGAAAGAATTCAAAGATCATTTATTTGGATTGGTGTGGAAGAAAAGAAAATATTGGCACTGGTTAACTTGAACACTGTGTACAAACCCAAAAATCAAGGTGGTCTTGCGTTAAGGAAGTTGTCAATCCTTAATAAGGAACTAGTAGCTAAAATGGGTTGGAAGCTTGCCCTCAAAAAGGAAAATTGTTGTAGCTTTGTGGGGGATAAATACCATAACTTTGATAGCTTTTATAGATTTCTTTCCTCAAATGGTTATCCTCAGGATAAAAAATATAGAACAATATCCTCAAGGGTCACAATATCATCAAGGAGGGTTTGAAATGGATGATCATAAATGAGAGGAAAATTATCTTTTGGGAGGATGTTTGGGCGGGAGATAAGGCTTTGGCTAAAAATTTGAATTTTAGGGAGTTGATGGAGATCTCAAAAGGCTTTTTTGGATCACAAATTGAGGATTACATTACAGCTTCACAAAGGTGGAAGGAATTTACTATGTGTTTCCACCATAGACTTGACCTGGTTCAGAATGCTACTAAACTCTGGACAATTGTAAGTATAGTCCAAATCCCCATTTTCCAAAGAAAAGATAAGTTTTTTGGGGGAAAAGGAACAAAAGGGGGAATTCTCAATCAAATCTTATAACAAACTAGTTTCTAAGTTTGACAGTACACCAAAATATTATGTTAAGTGTTTGAATGTTTATGTGTTGTATGTTTAATTTGCATATTATCAGTTATCGCTTAAATATTATAGCAACTATTAGTAAAAGACAAAATAGTTATCGATATAAGTAATTTACTAGCTATTAGTTTATGTTTATAAGGTTGAATAAGTGTGAAATATCTCTCAGTACCCTACCTAAAACTTTCCAACAATTGGTATCAGAGTGTTGGTTCTCTAGAGGAAAGTTTAACAACTTAAGAGTAGACCTGGAATGATGGGAACTTATAGGTATCAAAGAGAGTTGGAGGAAGCCTTAGAAGATGCTAATGAATAAACCCATGATCTAAAGAGTAATCTAAAGACATGATTTTCAAAAGGAAAGGAACTAACAGAAAGACTACAAATGAGCCTTGATGACCTTGACAGACTATCAGAAGACAATATCAATTCTGAGAAAGTTGATGCAACTATACAAGATCTATTGCAAAAGAATAATGAATTACTTGAAGAAATCAGTCAAATGAAAAAGGAACATGAAAGTCAAGCCTTGATAATGATAGAAGTACTGGAATGAATGAGGACATCCGAAAGTGCCAAAGAAATTCTTGAAACCAAAAAGAGAAATGTTGAAGAAATAATCAGAGACAAAGACTTACTCCTACATATACAAATAGAAGAAGTCCAAGAAATAAATGAAATGATAGAAGGTATCAATGATAGGAACCTATAACTACAAGCAGAAAATCTGAAGCTGAAGCAAGAAAATGAAGATCTGAAAAATAACCTGAAAGTTAAAAAAGAGATCAATGCTAGACTCACAAATGTTGAACAAAGCATGCAAAAAATCGATGAACAACTGAAAAATCAAAGAAGACTAGGTGACATTACCAGATTGGGATATATCAGTAGAAACACAATGGATATCAAAGAATCATCAAAATCTAGAGAGCAAACTTCTGAAGAATCTAGTGATACACAAGGTAGGAAACCATACAAGCCTACCTGCTACAATTGTGGAAAATATAGTCATACTGTAAATATTTGTAGAAGAAACAAGTGAACATTCCTAAAAGCACATTCTTTAATGGTTACTATTATAATTGCAATAAGTTTGGTCATAAAGCCATTGAGTGTAGATCTAAAACTATTAGTATAACATCTGAGAAATTCTATGGACATTTCTACAAATGTAATCACTATGGACACAAAGCTGAAGATTGCAAAACTAAGGCACCAAAAACAAGGAGATTAGTTTATTATCAAAGAAGAGAAACAAATAATTTTGTTACATATTTTAATTGTGGAAAACCTAGAAATAGATAGCATCAAAATGCAAAAAAGAAAGCAAGGAAGTAAGAACTGAACCTTGGAGACCATTTGCACTACCATGTTATATTTTCTCAAATTTTGGTCATGGTGCCTACAACTACAGACATCGGTACACTACCACCAATGACACCAAAGGAGAAAGAATTATAAATAGAGAAAAAGTTAGAGAGGAAATGAAGAAGATATGGAGAAAGAAGGAAGATGAAGGACCATCAATGGAAGACCCTGTGTCGGATGACGTAGGGAATTCATCTACCAACTAAGAAAGTAAGTAAATGCTTAGGGACAAATAATTTTATTGAAATATTTGAAGTCCCTCAAATCAAACTTCTGAGTTGAAATATTCAAGAGCATAAAATAGATGCAATGATAATTGGAGAATGGAAAATTTGATGAAAGGTATTAAGTATAAGATTACTATTGGTGAACTCAGATCACTATCGGTATAAAAGCTATTATCAACCTACAATAAATGGTCTAGTACAATATTCATTGGACACCTTGTCATTATATATAACGACACTTATCATGAAATAGTCACATTCTAAAAATTCACTGCAAAGAACAAAGCCTAAGGAAATATTACTGTGTATTGTGCTAATTCATTCTATAGAAAGGATTCAAACAAATTGATTGAACTGCAAACCCTAGACACTCAAAATTACAAACAAATGGAAGAACATACTAAAATCACAATGAGAGAGAGAATGGTATTAGTTGAGAGATTAGAAGAGGATGAACCAAAATATCAGTTAAGTACTCTGAAAATCACAGATGTAAATAGATCTGGAGCATTACCTTGAATACCATGCAGAGTCATGTTGACAGAAGATGTAAGATCATTTATTTAGTACAAAAAGATTGAAATCAGTGATGAATAGATAAGGACAGACTACAAGGAACTATACAAAGAGAAAGAAATATTGAATGAAGAGTACCGACATATAGAAACAAAAGGACTAACACACATCATGCACATGCCAAAGAATTTTAAAGTTGAATGGATCAAGTGTGTATTTAGTTGAATACATGGAGACTATATTTGGCTAGAAGGAGATAGAAAAATAGAAATAAAAAAGGAAATCATCAGTGTAGTCACAGGATTATCGGCTAATGGGAGAAAATGTGTAAAGGAGTTGGATCCTAAAATAGAAATTGAAAGTTTAGTCAATACAAGCAAGATCATAAAACTTTTGTGTTGACTACAACTGATTTGGAATTTGATTGAAGGATCTATGATTAAAGATCACTGAGGAGTTGTTGATTAGATATGTAATATGATTAAATCAGTATTATGTTGTCATTGATGTCAACTAGTTTGACAGTACTTATCTTGTAAGTTACTATACCGAGACATCTAAAGAAAGGTGAAAGAGATGAAGAACAGAGAAATCTACGTGAGAAAAGATGTACATGACAGATGAGGATAAGGAACACATTAAGTAACTTGCTGATGAGTCTATGACTTGTTGGTATTGACTTTATTATGTTGCATTCATCTATGATGAAGTATAGAGCTGAAAGACACAAAGCAGTGTTGTCAGTAAATGAAGCATTTCTAATATACACCGACAAAGTGTAGTGTATACTGATCACAACATTAACCGAGTAGTGTTCACCGATGCATTTCTTTGTTAACCGAGCAAAATAGAACGTATTAAATGATAAGTTTAGCCGATAAGACTGATGAGCTGGCAAGGGTATAACATCAAGGTAACAGATAATGTTTGTTACACAGCTCGATGGCTGATAAAATTTAGTAGAGATCTAACGGAAAAGGTTGAAACATGTTATTGACACAAGTACCAAGAAAGTTTGAAGTGGCAAAATCTATGAATGAGATTAAGCGGCAAAATCTTATGGTGGAGAAGAAAATGATTTACTCGTCTATATAAGAGAACATAAATTCTTTATGAAAATTCCAGAAGAAGAAGAAGCTGTTGGAATATCGCATGAACAAGGATTTCATGTATTCTGATCATACTGGTTATTAAGAACCGAGCTGCAAAACAATTATCGAGCTACAGAGAGTAGTTACCGACGGACAGTAAGTTGATACAGTATTGAATCTGAAGTGAATTATTGATCAAAAGGATTTGTATGGACTAAATATTGATCTGTAATCTGCAATTGAAGTTGTATTAGGGTAGGTCATTTACTGTTACATATTTAACCATTGTATACAGTCAAAATCTCTTAACCGAGTGGACTCTGAAAGTCTTACGATGTATCATTCATAGAATGAACATTGTTATCTTGTCAACCCCATAGTGAGTGTTGGTTGGATGATAACTTCTAGTCTAAAATCCTCTAACAAGGTCACAACTAACAGTGTGTTTGTAACCTTTAACAGGGTTGGGTCTTAACCGACCTCACTTCAGAAGAGTGAACAATTTTGGGTTGTCTGTCCCAGGTGGTTTTTCCCTTTACAAGGTTTCCACGTTAAATCTCTTATGTTATGTGTTGATTGTGATATTTGTTTGTTATCATTCTTTACATGTTACATGTTAGATTTGATCGGTAATCTATTTTAGCATTAGACTGGTAATCGATAAAAGCAGAGAAAGTGAGAATTATTATTGTTTACCGACGAGCAAAAATTGAAGAAATTGTTTTGAATTATACATTTTGATTTGGGACACTGGATAACTGATTCACCCCCCCTCTCAATTATTCTAACAATTTGTTGTGAGCAACATCTTGGATAAGGAAATGAAATTTGCATCAATGATTATTGTTTACAAGATGTATCAAGAAAATCAGTCAGACAATATATCGGGAGGAGAACTACAAGTTGCATATGAGATTGTTACTAAAGGAAATAGATATGATTTAGCAGAAATGATGTAGAATTAACTGATGGTGAATTTAAGGAAAATCAAGAAACAAGGATTAAGGTTTGCAACACTATTGGTATGTATATATTTTTATATATAAAACTATTTTCTAGGTATCAGTAGAGTAAATTGGACATTAGGTGAACCGATTATACATAAGATTAATAAGTACATTAAACGATTGGGAAGTAATTACAACATAATAATGCGGAGTTATTTCAAATAATTTTAAGGAAGAATGTATGATAGATATCGGATACCACCTCATATTGTTGAAAAATATAAGAAAGATATATGTTTTCTAGTTAGCACACATTCATGTATAATCAAAGCAGTGGAGCCATGAATATCTTGGTTACAACCATTTGGGTATGAAACAACAAAGAATGAACTAATAATAAGTATTGACCAACTGTTGAGTCAACCTAAGGATATGGAAGCTAATCGGTTTGGAACCTATGAAGAAGTGTACAAAAGGATAATATCAGATGAGAAGAAATCAAAGGAAGAAAGAAGTAGTACAATGAAAAGATAGAAACCAAACACAGTACTAGAGATATATGCCAAAATCAAGAATAAGTTAGCTAAACAAAGACAAGCTGCTGACAAAGAATTCAAAGAAGAGTTGCCACTGGAAAAGAGAACAAGATCTAGAATAATGAAAACTACACCAAGGAGAAATACAAGAAACAAATCAATAATAAAAGGAAGCACAAGGAGAAGAAGAAAGAAAAATGAACCTAAACCTGAGATAGAACCATCAAGAGTAAGAACTCCAAGGAAATTTACAGATATATAAATGGAATAAGAAAGTATGGAGCTATTGGAAAGATACATGAAATCAAATACAGGCCATGGTCGGAAGAAGATAAGAAAATTATAGAAGATGCAATAATGTTTCACTTTCATAAGTTCATAAGATTTATGAGCACCTTAAGACAAATTATTCCTAAGGAACTACTTGACAAAATCAACATAAGATGGGATGAAGTTGCAAAATAGGAGAGACAAAGTAGAGAAAGAACCTTGATACTTGCAAAGCCAGGAACAAATGTTGAAGAAATTGATCAACTAATAAAGAAAAATTAAATTAGATTTTCTAAAAAGAACAAAACAACTAAGATATGGGTAGGATTAAAGGAAGAAGTAGAAGAAGGACATAAAATGTGGAAAATAATCTTTAATGCAGAAATACCAGAAGAGAAAGAATTAAAAATTCGTAAAATGTATGAATTGAATGCATAGTTAAAACAAGAAGAGGACATAGACTTGACAAGAGAAGACAGCCTGATATGGTTTGATGAAGGACAAGTGATTAGACCTATTGAAATACAAGATGAATCTAATGATGATACGAGTAATGAGGAAGATGAACAGTTTGAGGAACAACACACACCAAAAGTTACATTTGCATACACTGAAATAGAACAGGTAACACATGCTACTGATATGATATCTACTATCAGTGAGATAATAGAAGAAAAAATAATTGAGAAAAATATAATAAATTTAGAAAAGGATAAGGAATAAATAGCAGAATCTGAGGAAGTACAAGTTGCAAGGACATTAAAAAATATGACAATGATTACAACACAACAAAAGAGGAAAAGAGATTCAGTATCTGATAAAGAAGAAGAAGACCTTGACGAAAGACCCAAGTTTAAAATTTTGAAAAGAGATCCTACAAAGATGCACTTTGAGGAACATATATTATATGCAGAAAAACTCAAAGAGAGAACAGTCATTGAAAGACAACTGAAGGACAAACAAAGGAAAAATATTATGAAGAAGACAGTTCAAACAATTTCAAGCTTACTATCGAAAATTACAGTGGATGAAGAAGAATCAAGTATGAAATAGTTGAAACCATATGTGGATATAATAAAAAATGATCACAAAGTAAAGGAATAACTAAAAGCAAAGATACATCAGAATTAACAAGAACACTATCGGAGAAACTTGAAAATCTATAGGAATCATTGACTAAAGCAACGGAAATTTCCAAGCAATTATTTGAGAAAGGTAATAAATTAATTGAGGAATCATGCATAATAGCTATAAATATGGATTTAATGCAAAAACATATAAAAGAAACAATTGATATGTTGGGTACACTGGAAAAGAATGATGAAGACATTATTGACAAAGTAATAATATTCAAAGGGAATATCAGTACCATAAATAATCTAAAGAAGCAATGGAACACATATTTGACAAATATCAAGAACAAGCATAGAACCATTCTAGTAGAGGCAAAAACCATTTGACATAGTTTTTTCACCTTTGGCATTGTTTTCAAAGGGGGGGAGAAGTCTTGTAAAGGGAGAGATACAAAGAGAACTGTTGTAAAGAGAGAGAAGTAAAGTCAAAAGCAAGAGATATCTAAGGGGGAGAGATACATAATGATGTAGAACAAAGAAGGAGAAATTAAGAATAAATAGAAAAGTTTTGTAGAAAAGTTTTGCCATCAATGCCAAAGGGGGAGATTGTTACTTAAAAAAATCCTCTATAGAAAATTAGCATGCAATCAATGATGATTTTTCTAAGATTTTCATTGCTGATAAATAACATTAAGTATAGATATGATGAAAAGAAAGACGTATCAACATAGACACTATAAAAAAGTGTTATCAAAATAAAGGACGGGTTATTAGAAAAGTTTATCAGAAAGCGTTAGCGGTGAAAAGTAAAGAAAAGGTTAGGAACAAGGATGACATCCAATTATAAAGATGGTTTATGGAAGCTTAAGAAACCCTAATCAGGGAAAGAAACTATAAGAGGAGATCAAAGGAAAAGGTAAAGTTAGAGATGAGAGGACACATATCAAAGTGAAGAGCAATGTAGATTGATGTTATTAGAAAGATCAAAGGATCAGACATCAAAAGAAGATCAAAACAGAAGAAGAGCGAAACGGGAATTGAAAAGATTTTGGAGAAAGAATCTATAGGTCAAATTTCTTGTTGATTTATTCCTAAAAGTTTAGTAGCAAGATTATGAAATCTCTTAACAGGGTAGTCTATAAATAGACTTAGAAGCTCTATTTAGGAACTTATTGTAAATTATTTAACAAGGTGAACACTGTATAAGTGGGATAAATCTCTTAATAGAGTAGATTTTAACAGGACTTTCAATACTCCTAATAGGGAGAAGTCATTCAAAAGATGACATTTATGTAAGCTCCTAACCGAGCACCTTATTACTGCAATGATGAGTTATGGGTACCATCCCCAACGCAGTTTTTCCCTCTAACCAAGGGTTTTCTATGAAACCAAAATATGGTGTTAAGTGTTTGAATGTTTATGTGGTGTATGTTTAATCTACATATTATAAGTTATCGGTTAAACATTACAACAACTATCGGTAAAAGAAAAAATAGTTATCAGTATAAGTAATTTATTGTCTATCGATTTATGTTTAGAAGGTTGAATAAGCATGAAATCTCTATTGTACTAATTCACCCTCCCCTCTCAGTACCCTAGCTAAAACTTTCCAACATGTCCAACAACACAGAACCTAGTGTTAATGTGAATAGATTCCCTTTGGGATACAATTCATAAAATATTGGTGTTAATACTAGGATCAATTTAGGTGTCGATGATCTTTTTTCTCCCCTAATGGTAGAGGTGTTCCACCTCCACCTCCTCTAACTCATAATCCTATTCTCAATACCATATTATAAAATATGGGTTAATTATAGCAATAGCTTTCTATCTTGTCTACTATGACTAATAAAAGTTCCCTTACTCTATATTATCATAGTAGTCCACTTTCCATGTAATTAATAAGTACTCCATTATCACAAGTTGTTGATTCCCTGAAATTTGATAGATACAATAGTGATGGAGACCCCCATGTCCACATCAATTTCTTTCTTACTCTATGTAGTGATTACCATACTCTAGAGTAAGTGTTTATTAAACTATTCTCCCTATCTCTCATAGTAACCACAATGGAGTGGTATAGCTCCATCTAGATTATTGTGTTATTACATTCAATTAGTTGATGGATGTGTTTCTTACTCATTTCTAAGCTAACATAGGCAAAAATGTCACAATTTTTTACCTTGTTCATTGCAAGCAAAAGCCAAATGAAAAGATAAATGACTTTATCTCAAGGTACCCGTCTATCTCCGTGAAAGTCTCATATGCCCTACCTAATTACAATCTCTAGAGGATGTTCATTGTGAATATACAATCAACACTAAGGGAGAAGCTAAATTTGTTTATCAGTACCCTAATTTTAAATTTTTTTGTAGTGCTTTGACAAATTATCAATGCACCAAAGCTCAATTAAGGGATCCTTCTTTGAATTCCTATAGGAACTTCTTCTTTGGGTTGGCCTTGAAATAATAAGTGTGTGGATAGTGTCACTATACTCTCACAAACCTTGAAGAGAAACTAAATTTCCACATAATCATAACAAAATTGGGTATTCACTAAGTTGGTCGATTCTTATGCGAGCATTCTACACAATTTTTTTAAAAAGAACCTAGTGACTCTCTGACTCAAGGAGGGAAGGAACAGTTAGGGCCAATGGAACACCTAACTATCCAACCACCTTGCAGATTAAACACAATGGAAGCACACAACACAGAGAGCAACACCAAGGAGAGAAGGAACACAAATACTTTATTGATTCATCCAATTTTCCGCATACATGCCCAACTGTGAGGCCTTTCGGGTTATGGCCAATAAGATTTATTTATATCTATCTCTTCTCTTAACTTCCAACTCCTCATTGTCCCCTTCTTCTCTTCCTACATCTAAATATCCTTATTTATACTTGCTAAAATGACTTACAGAAGATTCTAGATCATTACATAATAGAAGGCCAACCAAAAAATGGTCTACACACATCCCAAGACAAGACCCTACATTAAATTTGCAACTTAAATTAAATACACAAGTCAGCTCCAACTAAGAACCTATCACAGACAAACTTAGTCAAAGAAGAACCGAGCATCAACAAATAAAATGTTCACTTGGCATAGGAAGAACGCTCGGCCAATACTGGATAGATCGGTACATACAGGAATTAGCCAACACTGGACAACTCAGCACACACAGGAATGCTCAGAAAATATTGCAACTCAGCACTTACTAGCAGAATGAACAAAATGAGCAAGATAGAAAGACAACCCAGGATTCTCCTACATCAAACAACTGGAGTTAAAAGAAATGATTCTCCTGAATCATTGAGATGTCACAACGTGAGCTAAATCCAACTCAGATTGAGAAATCCATGTAGCATCTTCAACTGGTCTATTCTTCCACTTCACCAAATATTCATAGTAGGGTAAAAGCACAATAAGTTGTCACCCTTTTACAAAGGAAAAGGCTAACAAAATCAAAGCTTTTCAACTTCAATAGTATAAAAATGGCATTTATGTTTGGAATTTGAAGACGATGTAAACTAATTAAATGTGATAAAATGGATGAATTTTCTGATTAATATTTTTAATAATTATTTTGAATAAGAATTGATATATTTTTTTAATTTTTAAAGATAATTTTTCAGTTGCTGAAAAATGCTGAAAATTAGCGATCTAGTTCCCACCAAAAAATTATATGTAAATAAACACTTTTTCCTCTACTTTCAAAATATGTCATAGATGACATATATATCTAGTACATGAAGAAATAAAAATTGGTTTGTGACCTATGTTTTCTCTTTTATAACAATTCAAATTCCAAATCACTGAAATCGATAGTTTTCATCTCGCAACATATTTTTCATAACAAATCTATCCCAATTAAAAAAAGAAATATATATTCTTGAAGAGGACTCTCTCCTCTAGTGCACCATATATTTTTCAATTTTATTTAATATGATTTACTATTTTTTTCTTTCTCCGAATCAACATCTCCTTGACTGTTAAAATACCTACTTGCAATATTTTTTAATTACAATAAACTTTGTGTAATTAAAACACTATAAAATCTATATGAGGATATTATCGACTCTGATCTCTACAAAAGGGTATTTTTTATTTTTATAAAAATATCATTAAAAATATTAGGATTTATTGAAACGCCACTTTTCTAAGATAATTTTATTTTTATGGTAATTAGACCCAAAGTGGTATAAACCATGCATTTAATAGATATTTCCAATTGGAAAAGTTAAAACACTTATCTAACTTAGCTAGAATGAATCTAGCTAGACCATTTGTTTGACCAAAATTCATTTTTAGTAAGAAATACTATAATTTAGCTGTGTTGATAAGTTATCCTAAAAGGTGACACCTGATTGTGCTTTTACCCAGTAATCTTTTCCTCTCATGATTTTACCAATCCTCTGATCCAATATCCGTTCAACCTCTTCAACATGCTTCTTAGGATAATCATCTGGTATAAAAAAATTCATCATCTGACTCATGATGCTTATGCAAATCAGCAATATTGAATATAGGAGGTATATCCATGTCATCGGGTATCTCAAATTCATAAGCATTACCACTGCCAAACTTCCTCAAAATTCTACAAGAACCAAACTTCTTCATTTTCAGCTTACTATATGTTCCAATAGGAAATCTTCCCTTCTTCAAATGAACCATTACCTCAATACCAACTTTAGAAACATGATGTCTCCTAGACTTGTCAGCATTTTCCTTATATTTCTGATTACTTTGTTCCAACTTTAACTTCACTTCCTCATGTAAAGACTTCATAAAATCAGCACATACTTCCCCTTCAACACTTCTCTTTTCTTCACCAACAATATCCCTCAAATTTGATACTCCTCTAGGCTGCATTCTAGTAACAATCTCAAAAGGTGTTTTTCCTGAACTCCTATTCATAGAATTATTATATGAAAACTCAACTTGTGCCAATACCATATCCCAATTAGTCAGCTTATATCTAACTAAACATCTCAACAAATTACCCAAAATTCTATTCACAACCTTTGTCTATCTATCTTTTTGTGGATGGAATGTAGAACTAAACCTCAACTCAATATCCATGTTCTTCCACAAAGTCCTCCAAAAATAACCAACAAATCTGCTATCTCGGTCAGAGATAATACTTCTTGGTAATCCATGCAACCTAACAATATATTTGAAGAAAATCTCAGCAATATGCACAACATATGATGTCTTCTTACATGGTATGAAATGTGCCATCTTAGAAAATCTATCCACAACAAGAAATATGCAATCATACCCTCTTGTTGTCTTAGGTAATCCAAGAACAAAATCCATACTGTTGTCACTCCAAGGTTTCTCAATAATAGAAATAGGTGTATACAATCCAATATTCTAACTTACTTCTTTTGTAACTTGACAAATTCCACAACTCCTTACAAAATTCTAAGCATCCTTATACATATGTGGCCAATAATACTTTTCCTTTAAGCAAACTCAACATCTTATCGATTCCAAAATTTCTAGCCAATCCACCACAATGCTTTTCCTTAATCAAATTAATTCTCATGGAACTTCTTGGTATACAAAAATGAATTCCTTTAAATAACATACCTTCTTGAATGAAATAATCCTCAAACTTACTTGGTTGTTCTGATAGATTTGGTGCTCTGCACTCTCTCCACGCCTCAGAAAAATCAAGGTCAGTATCATACAACTTCTTCATCTCATCAAAACCAAAAATTGCAACCTTCATCTGAGTCAACAAAGAACGTCTTCTACTTAGTGCATCTGAAACTCAGTTAGTAACTCCACTCTTATGCTTGATCACAAATGTGAAACTCTTTAAATATTCAACCCACTTCATCTGTCTTTGATTCAACTTATATTGACTTCCCAAATACTGTAAAGCTTTATGATCGGTATACAACACGAACTCCTTAGGAATCAAATAATGTCTCCACTTATTCAAATCTTGAACAATAGCATAAAACTCTTGATCATACACATAATACTTCCTTTTAGAATCATTCAACTTCTCACTGAAGAAAGCAATAGGTTTATCTTCTTGACTCAACACAACTCCTATTGCACTACCACTTGCATCACACTCAACTTGAAATACCTTATTGAATTTAGGCAAAGCTAACACAGGTAACTTGGCAACCTTTTGTTTCAAAGTCTCAAAAATCTTGTCAACTCCATGTGTCCACTTAAAATCCTTTTCATCTCCTCTCATAGTCTCAGTAATAGCATTACAAATAGAACTAAAATTCTTAATGAACTTTCTATAGAAACTAGCCAAACCATGAAATGATCTTACCTCACCCACATTCTCAGGTGCAAGCCACTCCAGAATTGCTTTAACCTTCTCAGGATGCATTTTCAAACCATCCGCTGAAATTAAAAATTGCAAATACACAATCTCTTATTGCATAAAGGAACAATCCTTCAAATTAATCAATAACTTCTCCTCTTTCAACCTTTGCAACACTTGTCTAATATGGTCAAGGTGTTCTTCCTTAGTTCTACTGAATATCAGTATATCATCTAAATAAACAATCACAAACTTACCCAAAAATCTCTTGAGAACATCATTCATCAACCTCATGAAAGTACTGGGTGCATTAGTCAAACTAAAAGGCATAACTAACCACTCATACAAACAATATTTTATCTTGAAAGTAGTCTTCCATTCATCACCTTCTCTGATTCTGATCTGATGATAACCACTCTTCAAATCAATCTTGGTAAAATACTTTGCTCTACTCAAACAATCTATTATGGCATCCATCCTCAGCATAGGAAACCTATACTTCACTATTATCTTGTTGATAGCTCTAGAATCAGTACACATTCTCCATTCTCCATTATTTTTAGGTGCTAGCACAACATGTACAATACATGGACTCAACCTTTCTCTAATCAAACCTTTCTGCAACAACTCTTGCACTTGTCTATTAAGTTCTTCATTCTCAGTAGGTGTCAATCTATATGGTTCTTTATTCAGAAAACTAGCTCTAGGAATTAGATCCATACAATGACTTATACTCCTTACTAGTGGTAAACCATTAGCAATATCCTCTACAACAATATCCGTGTATTCATTCAGTAAGTTTTCAATTTCTACCGGTACTCGATCTCTACTATCTTATGTTGCTCATTCATTACTATTTTTTGTCACTCAGCCATTGCTACCACAACTCGGCCTCTTAGGAATTATAGTGAAACAACTTGGTTCTTCTTCATGTCTTTTTCAAACTACTTTCCATTAACCATGCAAATTTTTATAGTAGTACATTTTATCTCATCTGGAACCTCAATCAAAGGTAATAATGTTTACTTTCTTCCATTCACCCAAAGATTATATTGATTCAATCTACCACCATGCACAATATATCTATCATGCTGGCAAGGTCTACCCAATAGAATATGACAATAATCCATAGGCATAATATCACACAGAACTTCATCAAAGTAACTTCCAATCTTGAATTTCACAATATATTGCTCACTTACCAATAATTTATGCTCATCCTTGATCCATGAAATAGGATAGGGTTTAAGGTGTCTCAACCTCTGCAATTACAACTTTGTAACCAACTCCTCTGATGCCAAATTCATTGAGCTTCCATTGTCAACAATCACTTTGCAATACTTTCCTATCATCTTACATCACGTCTTGAAAAGACTTCTCCTCAGGATAGGTTATTCATCTACTCTTTTATTACACAAAGTTCTCCTTACCATAAGGTTTTCTCCATCCTCAGGCCTACTTGATGAACCCTCAAGATCCTCTTGTACCATAGAATTTTGATGACTTTGTTCATTTCCATCAAAGGGTCTACACTCAAAGGATCTATGCCCTTCTTTTCCACATCTGAAACAATTACAACTAAAACCACTTCTAGAATAATAATTACCTCTTCCTCGGTATGAAATAGTACCTCCTTGGTAAGAACTACCACCTTTCCACTTTGTCTTGCTTTTATCTTCAATTTTCCACTCATATTTGCCCTTATCTTGTGCAAAAATATCAGATCTTCCACCTTCACCATAGGATCTACCTCTGCCTCTTTGGAATCTTCCACCTCTACTTCTTTGTCTTTGTTCATGCTTCTTTGTCAAGATCTCCTCAACTTTCAAGGCATATTGATATGCTTCTTCCACACTATCCAATTTCAAAAAACTTATTTCATATTGAATTCTAGATCTCAATCCATTCAGGTACCTTGCAACTTTCTAAACCTCATCATCCACATGTCTAGATCTGATGTCCAATCTATAGAATTCATTAGTGTATTCCTTTATAGTCATGTCCCTTTGTCTAAGGTTTTGCATCTTCCTCAATAAGCTAACTTGGTAATCATCAAGGAGGAACTTCTTCACCTTGTTCACCATTTTCAACCAAGTTCTAATCTTTTCCTTTCCTCTTCTTTGTCTATCAGTTTGCAAATGCTCCCACCATAGTGAGGCATGAGCTTTCAACCTAGTGACTACAATTTTCACCTTTTTATTCTTAGGAGTACTTTGAAACTCAAATAACTTTTCCATACCAGAGATCCAATCCAACACAACATTAGTATCCAATTTTCCATCATAAGGAATAACTTCAACAACAAGCTTTGAATGTGCCCTAGATAATACTCTGAATAATGTTTCCTCATCTTGATCTTCCTCAAGCTCTCAATTAGGGTTTGGTGCCTCTGCTTCTTCATCAATCACATCATCAAGATGTGCTCCTCTCCTCTAGATTGTCTCCATAACATCTAATTTTTCTTCAATTTATCTTAATATTTCCATTATGGTATTATCAGCATTTCCTCTACCATGAACCATCTTGACAAATAGGTTCCTGCAAGATCATAACCCTATGCAAGTTATAGGTCAAATCTGCAGATCTTATGCCCTACAACCAAATCCAACTCAGGGTTCTACATGATCCAATCTCCTCAAGGACAAACCTCAAGCTCTGATACCACCTGACGCAAGGAGAGAAGGAATAGTTAGGGACAAGGGAACACCTAACTATCCAGCCACCTTGTAGAGTAAACACAACAGAAGCACACAACATAGAGAGAAACACCAAGGAGAGAAGGAACATAAATAATTTATTGATTTGTCTAATTTTTCACGTACATTTCCAGCTGTGAGGCCTTCTGGGTTATAGCCAACAAGATTTATCTATCTCTTCTCTTAACTTCCAACTCCTCACTCTCCCCTTCTTCTCTTCCTACATCTAAATATCCTTATTTATACTTGCCAAAATAGATTACAAAAGACTCTAGATCTTTACATAATAGAAGGCCAACCACAAAATGGTCTACATGTATCCCAAGACAAGACCCTACATTAAATTCACAACCTAACCTAAATACACAAGTAAGCTCCAACTAAGAATTGGTCATAGACAAACTCGGTCAAAGAAGAACCGAGCATCAACAAATAACAAGTTCACTCGACACATGAAGGATGCTCGGCCAACATTGGATAGCTTGGCACATATAGGACTCAACCAACACTGGACAACTCAGCACACACAAGAACACTCAACATATATTTCAACTCGACACTTACTAGTAGAATGAACAAAATTAGTAGGATAGCAAGGAAACCCAGGATGCTCCTGCATCACTCTCCCCAATATTTGGCCTATCCTTGATAATTTCACATACCCTTCTTGGTATGATGGATCATATTTTTGTCAATACCATTGTGTATTTGGTCATGACACAGAATGTTATGTGTGTTTTCAACATCTAATCCAAGACCACATAGATAGTCATGTCATCCAGGTCAATGAGAGGAAGAAAAAGACAAACAAGTTTATGGATAAAGAAAAAAGTGAGCTATAAATCTACACTTATCAATTTTTCCCTCATTTTACTAATTTCATCTTTGCATTGTCCTTGTCTCCTACTTTATTGATTGATAGTCTTTTTGACAACATGGCGGTAGTCACTCCCATATTATCACCTAATCAGAACGCAAGTGGCATGAACATAAAATTTATCCCTCTTGATGCACCTTCTAGTGGAGAGCCCTCTCTAGTATACATCCTAATACTGGTAAAAAAATACCACCATTAGAGATGTGATATTTTACCATGCACGTCATGTGGATATTATTACAAAGGAGGTACCTTTTATAAAGGGGATACATTGTGTGGTATGATGATTTCTCAACAACCATCAAGACCCATGATAAACTATCACTTCCCTCTTTAGGTTCAACTACCTTGATGGTCCAAGTGGGACCCAATATAATTTTTATAACCTTCATTTTCATCCTTGATTTGGACCTCTTTTAGGTTAATTCAAACATCATATGGATCATCTCTATAGGATTCATCCCCTCTGTGGTAATAATTCTCTCAAGTTCTCCCATGAGGGTACCATAAACGTGATCCACGATATCAGTTACAAGCCCCTAGTATTCCATGAAGGCTTCTTGTTAGAACATTGCTACCTTACTCTTATAGGGCCCCTATGTCTTTGGTAAGATATATATTTTTTATCCTATAACAAATACAAATCTATGGATTGTCTTTTAAATATATAGCACCTATCCCCCCTAATATTTTTGTAACTTCAATTTTTTCCTCTCCTACAACTCAACGTGCTTCATCTTTTGTCACTTCTTTTTTAGGGGTACAATACAAGTGTTTGTCTCAGGGAAAGCCTCCTCATACACCATAGACTTTTTACCCTCTATTGGTATCTTTTTTTTCATATCTATTCCTAGTGTGAACAAAATAAAGGCACCCATGTTTCCCAAGTCCAAGTTATTACATCCCTTTTTATCTCAATCCTTGTAGACATCCCTCATCCTATCATTTATGATAATGGTTAGAGATCATCATGGACTTATCCTTCTCCTCTAGCACCTACCCCTCAGTCCTCAAAGATGAATTGTGTTCCTCTTTCCATCTGTAAGGAAAAAAAAGGAATGGAACCCATACTTGAGCCTAAGATTTCTCCTTTTGTGTCACCTCCTACTGCATTAGTAGGTCCCTCCTCTTTGTTATATATGGTATCAACAGTCATGCCAATGAAGTAGGATGCCACTGAGCCTCCCTTGACCTATCAACCTAGTCACAACCTTAATCATAACTAGCTTGTGCACAAGTGTAATAATTTCTAATGGTTTATGGTTCTAGAGCATGAGGTTGTCGCAAAGGTGGAGATTGAGTCTTTTGTTCTAATGTATGTTTCTTCTACTTCAAATCCTATCTCAACTCTTGGCTCAACTCCTCTTTCTCCAATCCCTCATCCAATTACATCCTTTGTCTCACTTCCTACTACTCATGGAGTCACTAGTGGACCTCACACTAAGAAGGACTAGGTTTTCATGTCTCATTCCCAAGAACCCCCTCTGATCACTTTCTAGCCTGATATCCCACCATTATCTACACCTATAACATGTTTCATACAAAGGTTGTGTCCCGTGTGGTTATGTCTACTCAAATTACACCATATCTTGACTCTCATCCCAAGTTTCTCAAGGTACTTAGGCAAGATACAATGGTTAAAGGGGTCTTCCCTCCATCCTTTAAAAGATAGTTCAAAAATACCTAATTTTTACCATCATATATCTGCTCTAACAGATCCTCTTTTGATTTATGTGATTGTAATGGAGAAATCTCTAGCTTTTGTTGAACATGTCATTGATCCTTTTGTATAGGTGAGTGTTGTGCCTTCTTCATCATCACCTCGAGTTGAGTTTCCTACATTCTATGAGGCATGTATGTTTGACTTTCTTGAGGAGATTTCAACATTGACAATGATCTTCACAAGATCCACTACACTTGCCTCGGTAGATCTATTAGATTAGGACATTGAGTTATCCTTGGATTTGGGTGTGGGTGGGACACCTAGGCTGCTATACCATCTATATCATTATAGTCTTGACTTCCCTCCATATATAATCAAGATTGAGAGGACAATGATATGTTTGGGGATGATATGTGAGGTAGTACATGCATCTACACATGTAGATTAGAGTGTGCATGTCTATATTTCCTCATTCTAATTTGTTAATGTTGTTCCCCTCTGGAGGAAACTTGTACTTTGTTGGTGCCAAGAAATAGAGGGTTATCTAGATAATAAAACTTATTTTATTTTTCATCATGTTCTTTTATTTATTGTCTATTGACTTTTGATGTTTGGGGATAATGCAAAGTGTTGGGGTCATTAAGGATTCCCTTCCATGTTGACCCAAATTTTTGTTTTTATTTATCTTCATGTGTTTTTCTTCATATCCAAAATGTGTTGGCCTTGATCAAATACCCATATGCAATCTTATATAATATTTTTTTTTCACTCTTATGGGTTCTAATGTTGAATAATCAAATCCCCTTGTCTTTTCTTGTTTGTATGGATGTTATGGATATCATGTGTCACCTATTATTGAGTGACATTCCATGGAAACATCTCATATGTTGACATGTCGTAACATCTCTTTCTCTCCTTAAAATGTCTTGTGTTCCCCTCTTAGAAACATAGTTCATTTTAAGGTGGGGCTATCATGTCTTATTATTTGATTATCTCTGCATCACAAAGTTTTTTGAAATTTTTTTTTAAAATGATCTATTTGTCTTCCTTTGTGGAGGCCAATCCACTTATCTATCAAATATTTTTCCCTATTGTGCGAACATTTATCTTTTCTACATGTATTAGTGTATCAAGTTATCCTTCTTGTGAAACTATCTAGTATTGCTACCTATACTGACATTGGCATAATCTCTTGCCCTATCATACAGCTATATATCCTTTAATCATACTGATGTGATCAAAGTTTCCCTATCATGCGACTATCTAGATTTTTATACTTATATTGGAACATGTCTAAAGCCTCCCTATCATGCAACTATCTAGATTTTTATACTCACATTGGTGCACTCAAAATTACCCTATCATATGGCTATCTATCATAATACAACTTTCTACCCATATCGGTGATCTTTGAGTGATATATCTTTATCTCTTGTCATTATGTCTCTTTCATCTAGCATTCTTGTTTATAGCTTGCATGTTGGATGTGATATCTTGACCATTCAAGATTTTTCCATCAGGGCAACCCCATGCAGAAAAAATACCTTTAGGTAAGTCAAGTATTTTTTTTAAAATTTATCTCACCCTCAATTATCATATGCTTGCTAAAATGGGGGAAAATATAGTGTCATAAAATTGCACTCTCTGTATTTTACCATTATGTAATACTCCTACCTTAGCCAAAAAAAAATCCACATCCCTCCATATTCTTGACTACATCAACTAGTCAGTGCAAGGCACATGTGCACCACAGAGATGTCTGTGCAATGCGCACTCATCTCATGAATCTACAAACATGTAGTGAGTCATTAAGAAATTACAACTATCACCCCAGTAGTGTAACACGTCTCACCACTACCCAACGACATTGATAATTAGTTGGGTGGCTCAAAATCTGGTCTTTGAGCTTAATTTTGGTCTTTTGGGATACTCTCAATCTCTCCCATAGAATTTATACACTATCTTGAGCTCATTCTCACATTGGGACAACCTCCATGCATCATCATTGATCGTCATAGAATCACAACACCATCACCTTCATCATCTCATATTCATTACATTGAGCTTCAACTTTGTGGCTTCAAAGAGGAATGTATCATCTCACTCCATTGTATTTTTTCAACATGTCATAATATATTTATTATTTTATTTACAACTATTTGTCTATTTGGTTGTTGTAGAGGAAGAAACTCCAAAGCATGGACTTGACTGAGGCAAGTATCCAAACAATCCTCAACATTTTCTATTTTCTTGTGTGTGCAGGTTTTGGAGAAGGAGAAAGGAGATTATCTTGTGGGATTCTTCTACCTCCTTCATTGTGAGTGTATTATATTCCTTTACATCCTTTCATTTCTATTATTCATATTACATAATCATATTTCTTTCTTTTTACTATCAATATAGTTTGTTTTTTGTTTGTTAGTTATTTGTTTTAGGTTTCTATCTAGATTTTTGTGTACTACACGTAGAGGATGAAAGCACATTGTACGGATGTCCTACATTTGTACTATCATCCTAGACTTTCACAGGTGTCCGAGGTAGTGAGATTGGTAGTTAACCTTCTTAATTATCTCTTTCATCTCTGGTAGTCAGGTTTTTTATCTATTGATCATGTTTAGTTAATTTAATTATTATATTTTACATGATATATCATTTAAACTCTAAAACACACACCTTCATCAATCTAATTGTCTTGATTACCCTTTCTCACCAAAGTGCTAGTAGAAGTGAGGTGGAGCAAGGGTCAATTTGTTCATTGGATTTTAATCAGTCCTAAGGGTAGTGAATTCCCTTCTCCATATTATGCTTAGAAATTTATTGCACTTCAATATTGATAAATATATTTGATGTTTATACTTTGATATCTTATAAGACACGCCATCATAGGATATTTAGTGTGGTTGAATAATATGCACTAAGAAACTTATCTCATTTATTACTTTGTTAATGTTTAGTGTTTCTTATGATGGTCCATCCAATTATTCAACCTAGTAGGATCATATTCATCATATTCCAAATGTAAATTCTTGGAATAAGTAATTAACATATGTATAAAGTTTGATTTTTTGAGTCCCATCATATCCTCTTGAATGGTCATTAAACCACTACTATTATCTCACAATGTTTTGATCATTTTTTACACTTGTTTCCTCTACATTTATTCTATGTTATTCTTCAACTAGGTTTAGGTATCCTAATCTTATTTTCATGACACCAACATGGTGGCATTTGAGTAGCTTCTAGAGGAATCATACATTATAATATTTATTCCTTCATATTCAATAATAACGAATCATATTTAACATTCACTATTGAGCATCTACCATCAACACAAGAAACTACACTTTGGGGGTTGCATGGTATATTTTATTTTCCTCTCTTTTGGGGGAATTTATTTTTATGGGTGTTCTCCTCATCTTTTGAGGTACATCATTTTCTGCATAGATACCTAAAATGGCTCCACATTTATTGAGACACATCCATCTATCTTTCCTACCCACTTAAGCTAAGCTTACAAAGCATTTTGTTGCATTACATTATTTATTTTATTGAATTTTGCACCTAAGTTAAAATAAGCTCACTTCAATATTTATCTAATTGTGTGTTTTCATTTGCATATATGATATTTAATTTCCTTGTTTGGTGGAGTTATAAATATTCCCCTCATATACTCTTGTAAATAAAAAATATCTTATGGTATTATTTGTAGTTTTGTAACCTTTGATATAATATAGTTTTTATCTCATTTTTAGGTCTCCTTTATGTTTTCATTGAATCCCCTTGGTCCTAGTTGGTTATATCCATACCTAAATCTTTAAATATAAAGCTCAACTAGATTAAGGTAGTGAGTGTGGTTCTTCAATGGGTTTGGTAGGTTTTTGAAAGGTGTTTCCTTGTTATAAACGACCAATTCTGGTAATGGCGCAAAATGGATCATTTTTTTTATATTAAAAAACTTAAAAACATGGGTGTTAACCATGTAGACAAAATAACCAAAAGAAAGTTCGAAAAGCAATTAAAAAAAAAAACAATGTATTAACAATATACCAATCCATAATATCAAAAGAAGTCCAAATATATAAAACTAAATGATATAAAGTCTTAGATTTTTAAAAAATTAAACTAAAAAATCAAGAAACGGCCAACAATTGGCTAATAAAATAGACCACCCCAATCCTTAGGAAGGAATTTAAAGATGCCCCTAGAATTTCCTTTATCTTTGGTCGTCTTTGGCCTGAGAGGTAGGGTATATAGAAAATTTATTATAAATTGGGAATTCATGATTGTTATTTATTTCTTATGTAAACTATCTTGAATGAAATAAAAGTCTCAAAGTTTGTTGGGTGAATCCATTTCCTAATGTATTGTTAAGATATTATTTTTATTTATTATTTTCATGAATTTAATAGATTGGGTAATATATTTTTAAATGATAGAGTGGACCAAGATACGTTCATAGGTAATTATAGATCTATAGGTAGGTTGAATAATGACATGCCCTTTTTTATCTTATGCATTTTATTTCTCTTATTGAATAATTAAAATAAACATAAACATTATTATTCAACACTAATCATTTTCTAGTAATATTGTTTGAATAACTACTCACTTTATTTTAATATAAACTTTATTTAGTCTATATAAAAAAATTCTATGACAGTTTCTTTTTCCTTAGTAGTTGTGCACATTAGGATTTATTAAAAAAGATATAGATTTATTATACTTCATATCTTGTGAGCTACTTGTTTGTTCAACTTGGCTTGGCTTTCACTACCATTTTGATGGTTTAAATATTTTGGTATCTCCAATGAGTTATCCTTCCTTGTTTATTTTAGTTGTAGATTTTCTTCTTGGACTAGGCTCTCTACATAGTATAGTATTTTATCACAAGATAATGATACTTTAGCATGCATTTGGATATAGATCTATGTTAGATAGTGTTTTTAGGTAATATTAGTTATCAAGATTATGTATCTATTATTTTTTTAGGGTCATTTTAGAACTTGGTGGTAAAGGGGATGTGAATGTGATTCATTATCGTGCCTCCATTTGTGAAAATTTCTTTTAAATTTTGGAGGATAAAATTCCTTAGTTTATATTTCCATTAGGGTGGTGAAAAATTTTCTCATTATCTTAGTTGGGATTCTTCTTCTCTCTCACTATAGTGATGAGAATTTTTTGGTATGTACTTTTTTTTGTAGTTTCTTTTAATTTGGATAGACTAGTGGACCTCCATATTCAACAAAGATAATTTTGACTAGCTTTCATCAACTAGAGATTCTCCAAAAAAAATTGTTGATATTCAAATGGTATCAATGTACTTGATAGCTACCAAACCCTTAAAGCATTTGGAAGTTATGAGTTCCTTCACTTTATCAACTTTAGTGGATGGATCTCTAGTTAAAGCTTCCAAGCTATGTAGCTTTGGCATGGTATCTATTTCTGACACCTAATTGATTGCAAATTTCATCTCTCATGTACTTTTGGTGGGTGTGAACATCCCCATAATAGGTAATAATAATAATGCCAAAGCTTCTCCTAGGAATAGTGTATTCAAACTAAGTATTATTTTCCCTATCATGAAGTTCATTTAAACTGTCAACCCAGGGACATATACTTGAAATGGGACAGGACGGTTTGTGCACCAAGTCTCTCATATAGTCATTTTACTTAAGCTTCAGGAAGGAAAATACATGAAAGGAACTATACTATTGTTGTAGGAAAGTAAACACGCACAACTAATTAAATGAAAATGATGCTGACAACCCAAAGCATTTACTATGACTATCTCTACAAGTGTTGCAAGAACATACACAGGTTATAATGCTATAGGAGAAAATAGTGAATTCTACTTGAAATACTGAAAATCCTTAAACTACTTACTCTATTCTACTCTAATCCACCTCCCAAGTGTGCCCCCTTGGTTGGATTCTACTAGCTATGAACACAAAATATAACTCAAAATTACTCCTTCATTGTATTTTCAGAAAGACTTATTACATCATCATAAAATAGTGCACGAAACTAAAAGAGTAACTTGCTTCCAATTATAACAGTAATAACATTATGTGTCTAACTCTATTTCTAAAAATCATATCCCTTTATATAGAGGATTGATATTTATTTGAACATAAAGATAAGGTACGACTGATTCATGCCATAAAGAAAGGAGAATGTAACAGTCCGCAACAGAATATCATAAAGACTAAATAACTGCTTCAACAAAATATTGACCACAAAGGAAATATAGCATAGTCGTGTTCCTATATTCCCTAAAATGATCATTCCTTCAATTCCTCAAGCATGTTTCACGGTGTCATAATGGTTCTCCTCATCATGACTGAAACTTCATCGCTTCTCCATCAATGTTGTTGATCCACTCTCTAGTTGCTCCTCTTTCCTTGGCAGGTTAGTAGCACATTCATATAAATTCAAGTATTCAACTATTCAACTTAATCCAAATGTTAGGACATACATTAAAATAATTATATGAAATACTATAGCATATATATAATATTTAGCAAGGTATGTCAACTACTATCTACCCATAAGTTTTGTGGATCTGATTGTACTTATAGTATGTACACAAGTTCAAGTACTTAAAAGTCACAACAAGTGTTTTGGAAATGTCTTAAAACATAGCATTAAAAAGTATAAAACAAAGAAAAATTCTTGCCCCATCATCTTCCCCCTGCAAGCATAATGCTTTTCCTCAACCATTACACTTTTTAGCAATTCCTCTGAACTTTCCAACTTCATTCTTGCCTCTTTGTTTTCTTTTAAAACTGTAGTAGAACCCTCTGGTTCTTTCCCAATAGTCCATCCTATAGTCTTCCTACAACTGGTCCAATTTTGTAGCAGTAATATCATACAAAGGCCATAGAAGCATCAGTGGTTGGAATGTCAAGGGACACCAGAGTTCACATCGGATTTGTCTTCCCAATTGCATGTATTTTGTTATTTTGTTAATTGTTGCCTCTAGGGTGATAGGACTATGTGGTTCAGACTTTTTAAAAGCCTCTGGCAACCTGTTCCATTTATTTCTAACACCAGCTAGGGCTCTCTAAAATCTTAAATAAGGCATCCCTTGATACTCTTTGTAAAAAAAATTTCTAACAACAAATTTTTTGTCCCTAGTTCATGTTCTTGTATTCACATAAGTGAGACTGAACCAGTCCCTTAGTAGAACATTGGGCTTACTACATTCAGCCCTCAAGGGTAATTGTTCTAATTTTTCTTAATCCCTGTAATTATCTAATTGCCTGTCATAATTAGTTTCATTGTGCATCTATGACATCAAGGCTTTTAGATGTATGTATCCTATGAAGAGTAAGGGATTTCAATCAGTCTCTTCTAGAATGATGAAGTTGTGGAGATACAGCTCACAAAGCAATTTTTTTTGCCAAATAGGAAGGGTCTGGTATATATCATAAAATTATTGAGCTGTCCTAAACTCAGACTCTTTATACAATAGAAATTCCTCTTTCAAGAAAATGGCATATACTCTAGGAGGAGGCCTACAAGCTATGATTTAGTCAGCCAATTTGAAGGCATGATCCATCTTTTGTTTATGTTTCTCTATTTTCTCTTTCAAGTCCTCTCTTTCCTCTTTTTGATCATCAATCTTTTTTTGTATCTTTTTCCTCTCTTCTTTCCATAATTTTTTCTTAAAAGTAAACTGAGTGTATAAACTGAAAAGAATGGACTGCAGAGTAGGTGGTCCAAACTCTTCTGGTTGAGTCTTATACCTTTTCTTCACCCTATGGGCCTTCTCTAAGTAATTAGTGAACTAGGTTCTCCTAAAAGGTACAATAGCATTCTAAAAACAAGAATGAGCTGATGGTTGAGGAAACTGAGGCTCTTCCTAATTACCTTCTTGAATTGTTTGATGAATTTCTTCAGGTTCACTCTGATGTGTGGAAGGTTCATTATCAAATGAATCATTTAAATTCTAGGAAAGATCTAGAACATTTGGTTGAACTGGGGAATTATCTGAAACATAATCAACATGGGGTTCTGGGGCAAGTTTTTCTGAGGGAACAACTTGACTATCTGGGGAAACTTATATAATTTTTCCTCTCATCTGATAGCTTCTCTGCAAGGGAGTCTCTATTAACTCCACGTTTTCTTTTTAATAGTTTTCTTTGGTCTCTGTACTGCAGGAGTAGTTGTTGCAGGAGCTGACTTCCTTTTCTTACTTTTTGCAACTGTAGGGTTTTGTGGCTCTTTCTCAGGAACTGAAGTTCCTTCGCTAATATTTTGTTTTCCTTTCTTCTAGGAAGAGGTAGGTACATTTTCCTCTGGAGTAGGGGAAGGTTATTTTTCCTTAAGATTTTCAGGTTCTCCTTCTTGGGTAGTTGTTTCAGCAATTGGCTTGGATGGAGTTTCACTCTCATGAACAGGTTGTTCAACAGGTTCATCTTGAGGTTGCAAAGTCTTCACCTAAACAAATTCATCCCATGCCAAGGGAGACACATCTCTAAGATATCTTTCAACTAATAGTTTAACTAGGGCATCGTGTGAAACATAATTTGTTTTTCCTTTATGGGTTTCTTCAGAACTAATGCTCAACATATTATATAGAAAATTTGGAATGTTTACTGGAAAATTATGTCTGATATAGCTAAGCAATTTAAAATGGTGTGCATGCAAATGGGAAAACCTTCCTTCATGGTTGAGGTACCTTATAATGTGTGACTTTAGCTCATTGAATGGGGTAGGAAGTGACATGCCCTTGCAACCTTGTTTGTTCACCTCCAACGAAGGGTTTGAAAGAAGAGTGAACTGAGCTCAGGCTGACCTAGCATTGTGTTCATTAGGATAGTTCTACCCAATTGTAGGAAACCCAGTCACTTTTGCAATACATTCCTCTGTTGCCAAAACTGTCAAACCACATACATTTGCCTCTTCTTCCTCAAATGTGTTCATAAATTTGGTAGCTATTTCCTCATCAAATTCTGTCAACTTTAAGAAATACCCAAGCCATCCACAAGCATGGAATCTTTGGACTGCTTCCAAATCAGTGAGCAAAATGGTATGGACCACTGGCTCATGACGTATCAACTTCCCTCCCATTGTTCCAAATTATTTCTTTGAATTCCTTCTACAATTTGCCAATTTACAATTTTTCTCTTCTCTAAAATTTCCCAATTTCTTAATTTCTTTTGAAATACCAAGAAATTAAGCTCCTAACTGCACTTCAAACCACAAATTTCCTTGCAATCCCTATGTTACATTTTTTTAAATGAACAATAATGATATTCATGCCATTTTTTTGGCAAGGAATTATAGCTTTAAATGCAATTAACTTCCACACAACTTGATTATGTCACCGTAGGATTACATCAATAAAAAATCAGGGATAATTTGGGATTTTAGGTATGATACTTGTGCGAAAAACAAAAGGACTTAATGAAACAGCACATAAGTACATATTTGAACTGACAGACAGTCTTGCTAGGAATGATGGGCACAATAATAGTGACTTAAGAAATTAATACACTTCTCTGTCCCCTATGAAATAAAGACAAGTGTCCACACTTGTCGTACTTAGCAAGAGGTAGAAAAATGGCATAATGCCAAATTATATAAATATACATAGTAATAGATATAATTATCAAAATGTGTGTGCTAAAAGTGGAAAAGATTGAAGAGTTGTACCTATCATTATGTTGTCAGATGCATTTTTGTGCTTGTGGAATTGTATCTCTGAATTGCTACATGAAATCATTCTTGGTCTGGGGTTGATGGTATAGATAGAGTCTATGACGATTGACCAATAGTTTGAAATAAATAGGATCAATTGTTGCCATTTGGACTGCTCCATTGTCGAAGACATGATCTATCTCATATGGTCCTAACCACCTTGTTTGTAATTTGCCTTGTATTTCTTGGAATATTGAATCAAATAGTAGTGCCCAATCACTTACTTTGAATTATTTTTTCTTTATGTGGGAGTCATGTCATTTCTTCCTTTTATTTTGGACTATCTTTGTGCACTCCAATGCATATTTTCTCATCTCATCTAAAGAGTTGAGATGTAGTAGACGGTCTCGTTGTGCTACAAGAAGATCAATGTTTAACTTCAGGGCGGTACACAATGTTTTATGCTCAAACTCAATGGGAAACATGGCTTCTTTCGCATACAGTAATTCAAATGGAGTGAATCCTATCATTGTTTTCCATGTTGTTTTGTATGCCCAGACTTCTTCTGAAAGATGACTACTCCAGTCATAGCGGTTGAGTTGAACTATTTTTGTGAGTATTGCTTCAATTTCTCTATTGGTGACTTCTGCCTGACCATTGGCTTGTGGATGGTAGGGACTGGACTTCCTGTGTCTAATGTTGTATTGATTCATGGGTTTTGTGATCAAGTTGGATGTGAATTGTGCTCCTTGATCTGTTACTAGCTCTCTTAGCACACCATAGCAGGTGACTATTTTGTTATATAGGAAATCTTCTACTTTATTATCATGAGCATGCTTCATTGCCTTTACTTTGACCCATTTGATTACATAATCTATGCATACCAATATGTATGACTTCCCATTAGATGGAGGGTCTATAGGACCAATAAAATCCATGCCCCATTTATAAAATGGTGTAACAACCACTTGTGGATGTAGAGGCATTTCATCTAATTTTATGGGACGACCCATCCTTTGGCATTTATCACATTCCTGGTATAACTTGTTGCATCTTTATGAAGTGCAGGCCAGTAATAACCTGTTGTCAATATTTTCATAGTTGTCCTTTTAGCTACAAAGTGTCCTCCACAGGGCTCACCATGATAAGCATGGAGGATGTCATAAGTTTCATCTTCACGTACACACCTTCTCATGACTTGGTCTAGACCTGTATAGAACAATGTGTTGTTAATCCAAGAAAATTTAAAGATTTTCTCAACTAGTAGTTTTCTTTCCCTAGGAGAGAAATGTGTAGGCATGTTGTCAATTGCAAGGTAATTGGCTATATCAGCATACCATGGGCTCTTTGTAGAAATGTGGAACAAATGTTCATCAGGGAATGTATCATCTATCATAGAGGTATCAGTATCATCATTATGGAGTCTTGATAAATAATCAGCCATAGTATTTTCTTTACCTAACTTGTCAGTTATTGTTAGATCAAATTCATGTAAGAGTAAAAGCCATCTTGCTAACCTGCCTGAGACGGCAGGTTTGTTCATAAGATATTTTATGGCTGCATGGTCAATATGAAAAAATATTGGACATCTAGTTACATAATGATAGAATTTATTCAAAGCATAGATAAAATGTTAGAAATTATTTTTCTGTGACTGTATAATTGAGCTCTGGCCCATGTATACTTTTGTTGATATAGTAAATAGCATTTTCAAGGTTATTGGATTTCTTCCCTAAGATAACTCCTATTGCATAATAAGAAGCATCAGTATGTATATGTAATGGTAAAGACCAATCAAACCCTCTAAGTACTGGTGATGTTGTAAGAAGGGATTTGAGTTGCAAGAAAGATTTCTCAAAGGCTGGTGTCCATGTGAACTCGGCCTCTTTTGTAAGCAAGGTGTATAGTGGACTAGTTATTTGACTGAAATTTTTAATGAAGCGTCTATAATAACCAACATGTCCTAGAAAGGATCTAACATCTTTTTTCTTAGTAGGTGTAGGCAATGTAAGAATTACCTTAATTTTTGCAAGGTCCACTTGTATGCCAACTTCTAAGATGAAATATCCTAGCACAACTCCTTCTTGCATCATCATGAAACATTTTTCACTGTTTAGGGATAGATTATGTTCTTTACATATGATCAACACTTTCTCCAAGTTTTCTAGAGCTTCTTCAAAAGTAACACCAAATGTGGTGAAATCATCCATATAAATTTCCATGTAGTCATGTGAGATGTCAGCAAAATTGTTGATTACAGTCCTCTGAAATGTTGCGGGAGCATTACATAAACCAAATGGTAACATAGAATATTCATATGTTCCCCAAGGACATGTGAATTTTTTCTTTTCTTTATCCTCTGGAGCAATTCTAATCTGATTATATCCACTATATCCATCAAGAAAAGAGAAGTAGTTCTTACCAGCTAAGGTATCTAGAACTTGATCAATGAATGGCAAGGGAAAATGATCCTTCATTGTTGCATTGTTGAGTTCTCTATAACCAACACATATTCTCCATTTACCCCCCTTTTTAGGTACTATTACCAAAGTTGAAACCCATTTACTATCTGAGATTGGATAAATGAAGCCAGCATTCAACAGTTTTTGTAACTTAGTCTTTACAATTTCTCTTAAGGTTGTGTTAATTCTTCTCTGAGTTTGGTGGAGTGGTAGACTGCCTTCATTGATGTAAATCTTGTGTGTACAGAGTTTTTGGCTCAATCCTTTCATATCTCCATAGTCCCAAGCAAAAGCTTTTTCGTGTTTGCAAAGGAGTTGGGTTAACAATGTTAATTGTTGTCATGGTAGTTTATTGTTAACATGAAGATTGTGGCCATGTGAGAGCTCCAAAATAGTTGTCAGTTTAAGAATTGATACTTCAGATATAGGGCTTATAGATATCTCATAGGGTAGTAATTGATGGATGATTTCAGGTTCCACTGGTAGAACACAATTTTCATAGGTAGTGAACTGCATAACAGAGCTTTCAAAGATGTCTTTTACTGTGACAAAGTCATTAGTAAGGATGCTTTGAATCACATCATCATATTCTTGTAGTTTTAGGAAATATTTCATGTATAACATCATTAGTTGAGCAACAAATTTTATCCCTTCTTCCTCATCTCCTAAATTTGGCCAAATAGGAGTACTTAAATCGGGTTGTGGTTGGGCTGGAGGATATAATGCTAACTTGTTAATTGTTTGGCCATTTGAGATTGTCATGTTGCCTAATCTGCAACTTATATTAGCATTATCTATTGCTAACCATGGTCGTCCAAGGATAAATGGATAACCAACAAGAGTTACCTTAGGTGATAATATCATGAAGTCAGCGGCATATTCCCAGGAATCTAATGTAACTACTATATCTTCTATTAGGCCATCTGGGGTGACAGTGGAACTATCTACAAGTTGCAAAACTTTTGGAGTGGTCCTTAATCCCTCTATACTCAACCTATGCATAGTATCCTTGGTCATAACATTAATAGCAACACCCAAATCTATCAAAACATTCTTCATAGACTGGCCATTAATTATAATATCAACAACTGGGCTTCAAGGATCATAGTACTTTGGAGTGACTATCTTTCCCAACATTATATCTATAATTTGACCTATAACATGTATTGTTTGGGTATCCTTCTTCTTTCTTCTAGGTTTCTTGAGACAGGCTTCTTTAATGGCTTTCCCATAGAGAGGAACATCTTTAATAGCCTGAAATAGTGGATATCAGATGGTGTATAGGTTAGAGATATCAAATGGTGTTTCTTCCTGGTGTATAGGTTTGTCCATCCTAATCCTTTGAGGAAAAGGAGGATTATCTAAGGTTTGAGCATCATTTTGACTTGATATATTAGTGTAAGATAAAAATATATATATATATTTAAAGATATATATATATATATATATATATTTATTTATTTATTTATTTATTTATTTATTTATTTATATGAATGGTTGGGTTATGATGATGTGTGAATAAGAAATACAAGATCCACCTCTAAATCCAAATTCCCAAAGGAGAGATCCAATTTGATCAACCCAAAAGGTTAATGCACAAAAGAATCAATCTATGGAGAATATGAGTAAAGAAGAAAACCTTATATTTTGTTATGAAAAGTATGAATTGAAATATTAATTGAATTGAAAAAAAATACTAACCTCAAAATAGAGAAAATCTGGAAAATGTTGTTTTCCGATGTCTGTGTACAGTTTCGAGAAATTCTGCAAATGGATCCGAGCTGGAAATGCAGAAATAGAGAAAATTCAGAAACCTTTTTCTGATCTGATGAAGTTTGACCTTGACCCAAATTCAGGGTAAGATCTTACCCCAAGGTAGAATCTTACCCCAAAAATTCAACCTTGACCTACACTGCTTTGACGGAAATTTTATTTGCAGATCCCAAAAGTTTACCGAAAAGGGTACTCAGATCTGCGCTGATATTCATTTTTCCGCACCTACTCATGCAAGAAAAAGGGTTTTGTTTGTTGGATGAGGGGTTTTCCTTGGTCAAACCCTGGTTTGGAATCAACCTTGAAATATAATTGAAATTGTAATGTATATAAATAAAGTAAATGGAACTATTCACCTTGCTTATGTTGAAATCCTTGTGGAGGATTCGAATCCTTGAATCCACAAGTGTGGATGAATGTAGAATCAAATTTAGGATGTCTCAAATCAATTGCATTAGATCTTCAACACCAATCTTGAATGGATCTTGGACTAGGAGGAAGCTTGAATGGATGTGGATGGAGAAATCTTCAACAAGAGGGCTCCAAAGAGATTGAATCCTTCAATGGCTATCAATGGATCTCCTTGATGAATTGAATGCTTGAAGAGTAATGAATACTTGGATTCTTTCTATCTCCTTTCTTTCTTGATAATTTCTTGATCACAAAAAGTGGATGTGTAATTGAGATAGATCGTGGATGTGCAAAAGATGCTTAATAATGGATCTAAAAATGAGAGAGGAAGGCTTCCTTTTATACAAATCTAGGGCACAAACTTCTAGAGAGGCTGAAATATAAGAAATAAATTCCCATTAAGTGAAAACCCCTATAAATGGACCTAAATTAAATATCATTTAATATTTTACCATTCTGAAATCCGAAACAGCTGACCCGAAAGCGGGAAATAAAACTTTCCGAAGCCTGACATCCTAAACCTTTTGGAACCTAAAATTTGGACCTGGGGTCAAGGTCAAGGTCATGTATGACCTAATTCAAGGTTGAGGTTGACTTTGACCTAGGTCAAACTTAAGGTCAACCTTGACCCACAAGGTCATCCTTGACCCAAAAAGTCAAAGTTCTCAGTTTCTCAGAAAAAGTTGCCAGAAAGAGGCTGGAAATAGGAGGGAGAAAAGCATAATAGGGGGAAAAAGCCAGATCCAGTCAAATACCCATTCAAGGTGCTTGACATGACCCCAGACCACCTACTCGAAGGGATAAACTAGTCCTAAATGGAAGTGCTTCCATTTTCTGATGATACATTTAGCCCCCACTTTAGCAAGAGTATGGACTCAATGCAAACTCTTGGTAAAGGAGATCATAATGAAAAGATAATCCTATTGAAATCAAAAGGACAAAGAAATCCTCAAGACCCCAGGGACTCAAGTCTTCATCAACTCCAAGATCACAATAAGAGAGACATCTCTAGAAGAGAGAGAGAAGAGGGTGTGATTATCTCACCCAATGAGAACTTATTTCCCATTGTGAACCACACAAGGAAACAACGCAACTGGAAAGATGGAATTGAACCGCTTAGTGAATATGGCTACTCACTAGTCAACCCATCAAAGATTCACTCTTAGGAATATCTTATTCTACAAGAGCAAAACCAAAAACAAAAGAGATCCAGTCTTAAGGACACCTCCGACCTTAAGGGATCAAAATTTTGAATTTAGAGGGATCAAGAGATCCTATGAAATAAAATTCCATGCTTTAAGGATTATTCATTAATCCATAAAGGGAGAGAAGTATCTTGAAAATATATGTATATTGAAAGTGCGTGTATGCAATAGGTGAGCAGAGCGTATGCCCCCATGTTAAAGTCATTGCTGACACTTTAATAGGAGCAATGTCTTGAATGAAAACATAAACAACTCCACTAATTACGTTTCCACTACGAGATGCCCCCCAAAAAAGACAAATCAAGGGAAATACCACATAAACATACAAAGAACACAAAAGGGATCTACCTACCGTGGGGTCAGTATGATCATAAGATAATACATATATATATGATATTATTACAAATTAATTGATATCATTCCCCATAGAAAGTAAAACTACAATCACAATGGAGGAAAGAACACAAAAGAGTTACAAAGAGGAATCTTTTCAGACCATGGCATGGAGACCAAAAAGAATTAGTGCTACCAAGTCACAGATCCAAGAAGATTACACAAGGAAACATGTATGAACAATAGCACAAGTACAACATAACATGAAACAACATATAGAAGAGTAGAGATACATATAGAGGAATAACACAATAGGTTCGATTCCTTTACCACCTTGCACCAACAAAGCAACAAAGGTCATATAAAAGAATCTAACAAACATTTAGCAAACATATTACGAGAGAAGCACAATACGACAAACAAACACACAACAAAGCTACCATGAAGGACCAGCCAATCAAGCACGCCACCTACTCTCCCCATCTCATTCTATATCATTTAGGGAAGGTGGGTAACTCACAAGAGGGACTACATCCAACACAGTAGGAATGATAGCCAGTTCCAAATAAGGATCCTCTTGAGAATCACGATGTTCGATACTAGGTGTAATTGTTAATTGTGATGAAAGCATATTAGGTAAATCAATATCAATGTCAATAGTCTCATATTCATCATTATCATCATCAAGAGTATCTTCTTCACCTAGATTAATCAAAATAGGATCTAAGATACAAATAGAATCATCATAATCATGCATCTTAACATCATTATTAGCATTAACTTTTTCTAACACATCATGCATAGATTGATCAAAAGAAGGTAAATAACTTCTAATAACAACAATATGAGCCTTAGCCTGAGCACGACACTTTTTACGACATTCATTAGCAGATCGATTACATTTTGTCTTGTTTGAAATATGTTAAGAACTAGGAGTGACTACTGCCGGATCCTTCACAAGTTTTATAAGAGGATTAGTAAGATTAGCAGAAAATTGACAAGCAATAGTAGGAGCTTGATTAACATAATTATAAGCCATAGATAAAGGAGGTATGGAAGGTGTAGGCAAAAGACCATGATTAAGATCCATCGGAGGCATACTTAACTCAAGAATCTTGCAATTTTTATAGGCTTGATATGAGCGAAAGAGGTTATCAAGTCAAGAAGGACATGAGTTAGGTAACGAAGGCCAAAAGAAGTCAAGGGTAGCACAATCCCTGGGCCTAGAAGGTTGATATAAACTATGGTTTATCATCTTCACTTCGTCGTCATAAATTAATTTAAGGCATTTATGGATAGAAGAAGCAACAAAATGCATGGCATTCAACCAAGGAAAACCAAGCTTAACTTGAAATTGATCGGAAGTAGGAACAACAACAAAGGTAGTGTTCACAATTTTACCACAAAGTTCAACCAGAAAATCAATAGAACCAAATGATGGATATAGAAAACCATTACAAGTTTGAATCCACACATCAAATGTATCATAAGAATCATGTTGCAAGTTTTTCATAAAAAGATTTTCTTCAGTAATAACATTGACTAAGGATGTAGGATCAACTAGACAACCACGTGTAGGTATCTTAGAAATCCTAGCATAAATGTAAAGGGGACCATCAGGAGCTTTAATAGTCTCATAATCATCGAAGGTAATCAAGAGTTCCTGAGGTCTTTTATTTTTAGGTTGCTTTCGAGGTTTTGGTTGATTTTTTGGTTTAGGCTTAGGTTGAGGTGGAACTTGAAGTTGAGGCTCAGTTTGAGTGTGAGTTAGAGATTCAAGTTGAGATGAAACAACATGCTCCACATGGTTAACGATATGATTAAGATCATCCATCTTTGAATCATAAATAATATCCAAGGAAGATGACTAAACAATGGTATTAGTATCATGTGTAGGTAAAGTATTTGTATATATTTGAAGGTTTTGATAAGGAGGAGAAAGACTTGTTCCCACTACCATCAAAATTATCAATAGATAAAGCATTAGAATTAATCAAATCTTGAACCTTATGTTTTAAAGAATAGCACTTCTTAGTATCATGGCCATTTTGACGATGGTATTGACAAAAAGATTTAGGATCAAAAGATTTAGATGCAATCGTTGCAGGTAAAAGAGGTCGAATAGGAGGTAAAGTAATCATATTAGCAGTTAACAACCTATTCATGATAGAATGTAAGGATTCAGAGAGAGGATTAAATGTACAATTCAGATGAAAAGAAGTGGATGTAGAAGTGGCATTGTGAGATGCAACAACAACTTGATCAACAATTGTATTCACTTGTTTGTTTATCTTGACATAGTTGTTAGGCTTTTGAAATTTGTTTGGATTAGGATTAGCATCACTCTTATCAACTGGAACAGGAGCCATTGGAGTGTTGCTCTGAAATTGACTCACTTTTAATTAATAATGATGAAGCACTGCACAAAGTTGTTGAAAAGAGGTAAATTCAGTAAGCAGAATCTTACCTCTAATATCATTTTGCAAATTTAAAATAAAGATACATTGAATATCAATGTCAGGAACAGGATAAGAAATTTGAGCATGTAAATGTTTAAATCTACCAATGAATTCAGTCAATTTTTCTTTAGTGCTTTGTTTACAATGCATCAAATCAGTCAAAGATACTTGCGAACCAATGTTATTTTGAAATTGTTGAATAAAAGCATTAGCAAGTTTTGGAAAAGAATCAATAGAATAAGGAGGCAAGGAACAAAACTATTGCAAGGCTTTATCACAGAAGGTTCTAGCAAACAGCTTGGCTAAAATCCTATGGTCATGAACATAGTCACTACAAAGGATTTGAAATGTTTTAACATGAGTAACAGAGTCTCCTTTTCCATTGTAATTCTCGAGATGAGGCATATCAACTTGCTAAGGAACAGGAGTACGAATGATTTCTAGGGATAGAGGACTTCCCATGTCACATGTAGGAATGCTAAACTTTTTTTGAGTTAAAGAAGCAAGTTGTTGTTGTAAAGATGAAACAATTTGAGCTAAACTAATGATTGTTGAATAATTAGAGGAAATAGTAGGCACAACAACATTAGAAACACTAGGTAAAGTGTAAGAAGTAGCAGGAATGGAAGACACGACTGGAGGAACACTTGGAACCACAATTGGAAGAGGATTGGAATAAGTAAAAGGAACATTATGGTAAGAAGGTTGTGATGTAGGAAGGGATACAAGAGGAGCACTCATAGAAAGAGAGGGAACCATTGTAGTCACCAAAGAAGGGGTATAAGTAGGAATACTAGGTAAAGGAACAGAAGAAGGTTCGACACTAGTAACTGGAGGAATAAATCCTAGATCTTCAGCTTCTTGAGCTAAAGGTTTAACATTTGAATGCACAAGGCGAGTAATACCACAAAGAAGATTAACACCTTGATCATTATCATGAAGAACTTTCTTAAGAGAATCTATAGCTTGAATAGAATCTTGATTATGGTTTTCTTGAATAAGCCAATTACCCATTTTATCAAGTTCGATTGAGATTTTTTGAATTTGTTCAGGAGGAACTCACAAAGCATCATCCTCATCATGAGATGAGTGAGAAGAGTTTTTCTCCATAGTAGGGTTGGAATCATGAATAATTAAATTGTCATCCGGGATCCTAAGGAAAGGAGAGGAAGATTCAAGATCAAAGGCACCCATGAGTCTACGACTTCTTCTAACTAGAATGTTATGGGTAGGACTAGAGGTAGTAAAGCTCATATACCAATGCAATGCAAATGAACTAAACTAGGAAAACACAAAGCATGAATAAATGAATGTTTTTGTATTTTTATTTTATTTTTATATGAGATGCAAACACATAAAAGAAATCTAATACATGCAAGATCTAACACCATAAAAGAAAGAGTTGTTTATCGTGGGTTCACCAAAATGTAAGATATAAAAATATATATATATATATTTAAAGATATATATATTTTTATATGAATGGTTGGGTTATGATGATGTGTGAATAAGAAATACAATATCCACCTCTAAATCCAAATTCCCAAAGGAGAGATCCAAATTGATCAACCCAAAAGGTTAATGCACAAAAGAATCAATCTATGGAGAATATGAATAAAGAAGAAAACCTTATATTTTGTCATCAAAAGTATGTATTGAAATCTAAATTGAATTGAAAACAAATACTAACCTCAAAATAGGGTAAATCTATAAAATGTTGTTTTCTGATGTCTGTGTAAAGTTTCAGGAAATTCTACAAGCAGATCCGGGCTGGAAATGCAGAAATAGAGAAAAACTAGAAACCTTTTTTTGATCTGATGAAGGTCAAACTTGACCCAAAGCTGGGGTAAGATCTTACCCCAAAAATTCAACCTTGACCTGCACTGCTCTGACGGAAATTTTGTTCGTAGATCCAGGAAGTTTGTCAAAAAGAGTACTCAGATCTATGATGATATTTGTTGTCCCGCAGCTACTCTTGCAAGAAAAAGGGTTTTTTTTGTTGGATGATGATTTTTCCTTGGTCAAACCCTGGTTTGGAATCAACCTTGAAATATAATTGAAATTGTAATGTATATAAACAAAGTAAATGGAACTATTCACCTTGCTTATGTTGAAATCATTGTGGAGGATTCGAATCCTTGAATCCACAAGTATGGATGAATGTAGAATCAAATGTACGATGTCTCAAATAAATTTCATTAGATATTAAACACCAATCTTGAATGGATCTTGGACTAGGAGGAAGCTTGAATGGATGTGGATGGAGAAATCTTCAACAAGAGGGCTCCAAAGAGATTGAATCCTTCAATGGCTATCAATGGATCTCCTTGATGAATTGAATGCTTGAATGCTTGGATGCTTGAATGCTTGAAGAGGAATGAATGCTTGGATTCTTTCTATCTCCTTTCTTTCTTGATAATTGCTTGATCACAAAAAAGTGGATGTGTAATTGAGATAGATCGTGGATGTGTAATTGAGATAGATCATGGATGTACAAAAGATGCTTGATAATGGATCTAAAAATCAGAGAGGAAGGCTTCCTTTTATACAAATCTAGGGCACAAACTTCTAGAGAGGCTGAAATATAAGAAATAAATTCCCATTAAGTGAAAACCCCTAAAAATGGACCTAAATTAAATATCATTTAAGAGTTTACCTTTTTAAAATCTAAAACAGTCAACCTGGAAGTGGGAAATAAAACTTTTTGAAGCCCGACATCCCAAAACTTCTGGAACCTAAAATTTGGACTTGGGGTCAAGCTTGAGGTTGACTCTAACCTAGGTCAGGGTCGAGGTTGACTTTGATCTAGGTTAAATTCAAGGTTTACCTTGACCCACAAGGTCATCCTTGACCTAGAAAGTCAAAGTTCTTAGTTTCTTAGAAAAAGTTACCAGAAAGAGGTCGAAAATAGGAGGGAGAAAAGCATAATAGGGGGAAAAAGCTAGATCCAATCAAATATCCATTCAAGGTGCTTGACATGACCCCATACCACCTACTCGAAGGGATAAACCAGTCCTAAATGGAAGTGCTTCCATTTTTTGACGATACAGTTAGTTGGTAGGACTATATTTGGCAAAGTAGTTTCTGGAAGTGGCGTTGATGTTGCAGGAATGTTTGAAACTTCCATTATAACAGGAGGTTCTTGTGTAGGTAGAGTAGTACCAAATCTCAAGTGAATATCAATTATTTCTAATGCATAGGTAGGGTAATGTTGAGCATCAGTAGCATACACTGGTTGTTGTTGTTGCTTGTTGTTAGGATTGGGTTGTGGCTTAGCAGGTAATTATGTTGGTCGTGGAGGAGGACTTGTGGCTGTAGGAGGTGGAATAAGTGTCGGTTGAGGCACTGGAGGTGGTAATGACTGATAACTAGGATTTTAATTAGGCCATTGTTAGGGTCCTTTCCATTGGTTATATGGTTTCCAATTCCCCTTTGGTGGTTGCCATTGATTTTGAGGTTGTGGCCATTGGGTCTATTGTGAGTTAAACCACTAGTTTTATTGAGTATTAGGCCAAGAATTATTCCAAATAGGTTGGGAGTAATGAGAAGGATATTGAGAATTCTAGTTCTTCCATTGGCTATTATAAGGATTAAAATATTGCAAAGGGTCCTAAGGCATACCTTGTCTTGGGGCCCATGGTCGACATTGAGAAACAAAGAATACTTGCTCATCCTCTCCTTCTATCTACCTAAACTCAATAGGAATGTGTTGGGTCTCCAAATTCACCACTAGCTTGCACCAACAATTCTTCTTTTTCTACCGACAGTGAGGGCAGTACTCATCTATCTTTGCCTCGGCATCTTCATGCTTCTTTTTGGCTTGCATTGTGTCTAGGTGTGTGGCAACATCGTTGATAATGTCTTGTTTTAAATCTGACAGCAAGTTTGAGATTTCCATGTTAGATATGTCGGAGCTATTTCCTTTAGCAAGTGTGGGTCGAAATCCTCTGCCCTTCTTTACAGCTGATCTTGAATAGCTAAGGAAGATTTTCTTGAGATCATCCCAAGAAGATTGAGATATATCTCCTCCAACCATAAGGTCTAGTGCTTCAAGACAATTGTCATTTACTCCCCTTAAGAAAATGAGTTTTTGTGAATTCTCCTGCAATGCATGTTGAGGATTCTTTTGTAGATTGTACAAGAAGTGTGCAATGTAATCTTCCAGGGTTTCATCTTCTTTTTGTGACATCTGAAAAATGTCATCCCCTCTCAAGTCACCCCCTTTACAATATTCTTTATACTTTTGCAAAAATAGAGTCTACATCTCATTCCAATCAGTTGTTGCATTAGCTCCTAATCCCATAAACCATATTAGGGTTCATTCCTTTATTGTTGCTAGAAATAACTTGATTTTGTGACTTTCAATGTTGTAGTCAAAACTTTGGAAAAGAATGTTACAATCAAATAGAAAGGTGTCAGGGTCCTCAGTTATTAGGCCATAGAACTTTGGAAGTGTAGCAGTGGGTATATTTTTGAGATTAGGATTATTGATAAGGATAGGAAGAGGAAATGGAAAGGTAGGTTAATCCATTACTGTAGATGATTGGGAGTGAAGTTGTGGTTGGGAAATGATGATAGTCAGAGGATTACTAGCAACAAGTGCACTTGGGGTGGAATTATCAAGAAAACTGGCCAGAATTTTAGCAAAAGTCCAAAGGTCAAATGGATCAAAAGGGTCTTCTACATATGAAGATGTTGAAGGAAATTTTGTACTTGCATCAACAAAAGGTAATTCAGCTTCTCCAAATTCTTCGATTAGATTAATAGGTTCTCTTGGAAGGAATTTGCCATAGATATATTGTCTTCTTCCCCTTTGATGCATGAAAGTAATTGGATGAACTTGTAAAGAAAGTTTAGAACTACATAATATTATCTAGAAAATAGGGAACTATCTAAAATGACTCAATAAGGTTCTCAACTTGAAACCATCCCTGGCAACAGTGCCAAAAATGAGCAGCTCCATAATAGGTAATAATAATCATGCCAAAGCTTCTCCTAAGAATAGTGTATTCAAACTAAGTATTATTTTCCCTATCATGAAGTGCATTTAAATTGTCAACCCAGGGACGTATACTTGAAATGGGACAGCACAGTTTGTGCACTAAGTCTCTCATAAAGTCATTTTACGTAAGCTGTAGGAAGGAAAATACATGAAAGGAACTATACTATTGTTGTAGGAAAGTAAACACACACAACTACTTAAATGAAAATGATGCTAACAACCCAAAGCATTTACTATGACTATCTCTGCAAGTGTTGCAGGAACATACACAGGTTATAATGCTACAGGAGAAAATAATGAATTATACTTGAAATATCAAAAATGCTTAAACTACTTATTCTATTCTACTCTAATCCACCTCCCAAGTGGGGCCCCTTGGTCATCTTCTGCTAGCTATAAACACAAAATATAACTCAAAATTACTCCTTCATTGTATTTTCAGAAAGACTGATTACATAATCATAAAATAGTGCATGGGACTAAAAGAGTAACTTACTTCCAATTATAATAGTAATACAATCATCTATCTAACTCTATTTCTAACAATCATATCCCTTTATATAGAGGATTGACATTTATTTGAACATAAAGATAAGGTCTCACTGATTCATGCCATAAAGAAATGAGAATGCAACAATCCATGATAGAATATCATAAAGACTAAATAACCGCTTCAACAAAATATTGGCCACAAAGGAAATATAGCATAGTCGTGCTCCTATATTCCTTGAAATGATCATTCCTTCAATTCCTCAGGCATGTTTCACGGTGTCATAATGGTTCTCCTCATCATGATTGAAACTTCATCGCTTCTTCATCAATGTTGTTGATCCACTCTCCAGTCGCTCCTCTTTCCCTGGCAGGTTAGTAGCACATGCATATATATTCAACCATTCAACTATTCAACTTAATCCAAATGTTAGGACATACATTAAAACAATTATATGAAATATTGCAACATATATATAATATTTAGCAAGGTATGTCAACTACCATCTACCCATAAGTTTTGTGGATTTGATTGTACTTATAGTTTGTACACAAGTTCAAGTACTTAAAAGTCACAACAAGAGTTTTGGAAATGTCTTAGAATAGAACATAAAAAATTATAAAACAAAGACAAATTCTTGCCCCATCAGGGTGCATAATAAAGATAAGTTTTATGGTATCAAGATGAATGTGGTGGACTCTAAGGGTCATGTTAGAGGTTAGGTAATACCTAGGTTATCTTAGTATAGATAGCTTGTTTTTGTTTTTGTTCTCCATATTTTATGTATGATGGATCCATTTCAATTCTCTAGCATTTTTTGGTTTTTATATAATATTTCTAATTGAGTGGCCAACTTTAGATTGATTTTAAATAATTTTTTAGTTATGATTGCGACAATTTTTTTTATATATTTAAACTTCTATATTATACTTTCATGGGTGAGGGTCATCAGAGATTCCCTCATTAATCTATCATAAAATGTAAAAAATGGCTTCACAGATACATAATATAATAAATTCAAAAGGTATGATAAAATTGAATTAATCCTTTCAAATATTTTATGGACTGATTTGGTATGGGTAACATTAAAATTCAATATTATTACCATCTCCACCAACATACATAAGAAGGTTCATTAAAGTAATGATGTCTCGTATATAATGGTTTTGAATTAATCCTTTCAAATATTTTATGGACTGATTTGGTATGGGTAACATTAAAATTCAATATTATTACCATCTCCACCAACGTACATAAGAAGGTTCATTAAAGTAATGATGTCTTGTATATAATGGTTTTGAATTAATCCTTTCAAATATTTTATGGACTGATTTGGTATGGGTAACATTAAAATTCAATATTATTACCATCTCCACCAACATACATAAGAAGGTTCATTAAAGTAATGATGTCTCGTATATAATGGTTATCTTTGAGATTATTTGAATATACACAAGTCAAATATAGGGAAAAAAGCTAAGTTAAAAACCCAAGAAAACTCAAATTACTAAAAATCAAATAAACATTTGCACACTTAGATTATTAAAAAATACTTGAAAATAAAAATAAAAATTTAACAACTCGGAATTTTGGTACACTTTATGATGACAAGGAACACATAGCACCATGTTTATTAGTTTTAGGTATATGATAAAAATGTGTTGCACTTTATGCTTAATATCATCATGTTGCATATTGCTTAGGTTTTTAGATGTTAAAAAAAATATGTTTTATAAGTTGTCATTTAAAATTATTTTCTATTTAATATTTATAATATTGCATGAATTATATACAACTTTTGAATTAATTGTGCCCTATATATCATATAATTTTATGTCCTTTTTGATGTGCAGTAGTATGCATCTATTATATTTTAGTATTTATATATTGGCCATCCAGAACTCTTTTATTACACTTGTATTTTCTTATAACATTATTTTTTTTGTTTTTTATTTAAATGTTGGTGTATTATATGCTTTTGAAAAGAAAAAATAGATGTATACTTTAATCCTTATTTCTTTGTTTTTTACTAAGGTAAAAATAGGTCTTGATGGGACCCAAAAATCTTTACAAGCATATATCAGAGGAATCTGGAACCCCCAAAAAAATGTAAGTTGCAAAAGAAAAATAATTACAAATCGGAAGCCAACTAGCAAACAATAGCCTTAAAAAATAGATCATACTAAGTATCAATTGTCCAATAGAGAAAATCACAAAAGGCTAAACCCTCAGATCGTAGGGTTTTCAAGGCTATATAGAGAAGTAAACCTTCTTACCAACAAGAGGTTTTGAAAGGCTCCCCTAACCTTGATCCTCATAGCAATGGGTTTTGACATGGCTCCCAAAACCATCAACACTAACTGCTTCAAAAGATGGATCATTTAAAAGCTAGCAGAATCAAGAGGATTTGAAAGGTTGATCGACCCACTTGAGGAAGTATCCCAATAAAGGAGATCCAAATGGATTTGAGGACTCCTCAAACAAAAATTAGGATTTTTACCATGGCTCCCAAAACTATTAAAACAGTTTGCCTCAAAATATTGATCAACAAAAAAATCAACCAACCAAACAAGAACCACTTTATCAACTACCATACTCCTCTCCACCTCAATAGAAGAGGAAACCACCTCCATAGGGGAATCCAAGAGAAAAAAAGATAACATCAAGCACTAGAAGAAGGGGTGAGAAGGCCAAAGAGAAAAAAAAAACTCAACTGCTTAGAACACACAAACTTCCACCCCCAAATCAACAAAAATTTAGGAGCTGCCAAATACCAGCACCAAGAGAAATCATCTTCAAAGGAGAAAGGATCCAAAAATGAGGAAGGAAATTAGAAGGACTAAAATCATCAAAATACCCTCCCTTAAGAATGTCAACACCCTCTAACTTCCCCACCTCAACAAGCAGGACACCTTCAACCCATGAAAAGAAGCCTCCTAAAAACCAAACATCAATAGCATGGGGAAACACCTTCAGCACAAAATGACCCTATAGGAGACAGGGAAAACCAAAGAAACTAAGATCATCAAGGTGTCCTTTCTTAAAAAAATCAAAATCATCCAAATTCCCCAAATCAACTACCAGAAACCCAAACTACTGCAACAAGCACCAACACCAAGAGAAGACACCTCCAGCAAAAGAGGAACCTTGAGGTGAAGGAGGAAATCTGAAGGAATGGAATCATCAAAGCCCCCTCCCTTATAAAAATTAGCACCAGAAAACTTACCCACCTCAACAAGCAGGAAACCAGCTTCTAGCATAAAAAACCAAGCACCAGTAGAAAAGGAAAGCATCTCCACCAAAAAGGGACACCTAAGGAGATAGATAAAATCAGAGGGTTTGAAATCATCAAGGCACCCTATTTTAAAAAAATCAAAGCCGACCAACTTTTCCATCTCAACAAATAGGAACCTAAAATCCAACAAAGAAGAACCATCCCTACATATGCACCAACCACCGCTGCCACAAGAAACCACCTCTAGCAAAAGAGGAATCCAAAAGAGAGGAAGGAAAATAGAAAGGTTGAGATCATCAAAGCCCCCTCCCTTAAAAAAATCAGCACTAACCAGCTTCCCAACCTCTACAACCAAAAAACCATCCTCCTGCAAAGAGAAGCCTCCCAAATAACAAACCCCAACAAACACCAACAAAGGAAGAGGAAACCTAAAGAAGAGGGGGAAATCAAAAGGCCCAAGATCATCAAATCACCCTTCCTTATAAAAATCATCTCCATCCAACTTCCCCACTCCATCAGACAAAAAACCCAAAATCTTTGCAGAGAAAGCTCCCAAACACAACCAAAGACTAGAAAGAACAACAAAGCACACCCCTCAACACACTCAAAATCCACTTCCACCAAAACCACCATCAACATGAGCCACCAAAAACCAGCACAAGAAGGTGACCACCAAAGAACAATGAACCTCCAAGAAAGAAAGGGGAATATGAAGAGGTCAAAATCATCAAAGCTCCCTCTCTAAAGAAAATCAGCCCCAAATGAAACCACCAGCTCTAAAACAAGAGATCCACAACATCCTCAAAGAAATAGCTACCAAACACCTAATCCAAAAAGCACCAATGTCAGAGTAAAGGAGCGCTAGCTAGAATAGAGGAAGATGAAAGAGATGAAATCATCAAAGCTCACCCTCTCAAAAAATTCAAAACCCAACAAATCCACTAACTGGCTAGCCAAACCAAACACCAAAAAACAACAACCCATGAAGAACATAAGGGGGGAGAAGGGAATTCGCACACTAAATTCCACTCTCTCAAGAACAAAACAACTAGCCTCCACCAAGAACACTACACTCCAGGACCACTAATCATCTGTAACAACAAACTTGATCTCACAAAAGGAAGGCCTAGTGACATATAGGAAAAAGAGAGAGGACAAAAATTATCAAAGCTCGCTCCCTTAAGAAAATTAGTACCACTCCTCTTCTCCATCTACACATAAAGAAGACTATCCATCCATGGAAATAAGCCACATGAGCACCAGCAACCAAAAGCCAAGATAACACTAAGAAAAGAGGTCTTTAAGGTAGGGAAATCCTAGACCAAAGGAAGGAAGATGATAGGATCAAGATCATCAAAGATTCCTCTCAAAAAATAAAACCCAATCGTATTGAGAACCAACAACTCTAGAAATAGGAATCAGGCACCAAAAAACCCCAAAGAAGCACAGTCTCAACACAAGTCTCCCAAACAAGAAGAATCCTTATCTCCTCAAAAAATACACTTAGGAAGCCCATGAGGAAGACCCAAGAAGCAATGTGGATGAGACCAAAGCCAAAACTAAAACTCCTCCAAACCACATAATAAACTTCTTCACAAAGGACCAAAATCTAGAAGAGACCAGCACTAACAATCTCTACATCCAAGCATAACACAACATAGCCACGAAGATAGCTACCTATCAAAACATATTCCCTAGAGAAGCACCAAGTAGCTCCAACCACCTCACTAAAAAGGGAAAGAGGAGAAAAATTATCCTAGAAACTGCCAGCCAGAGGGAGAATAACCCTCTTGAAGAGAACATCGGTCACCAAGATAAGCATATCCTTATACTACCCCAAAACTTGCCTAAACAAAGGACGGACACCCAAACAAGGTGCATCACCACCATCCCATACCAACTCACAATTCCTTTGAAGAACAAATAGAGAACCCCAAAACAGAGAGGGACTTGGAAGCAAGCATCCATCCACAGTAGAGTCGACACAGAGCCTCCAACAATAGACACCAATGGGCTAAAGATCATCCCTGAAAACAACAATAAAATGGGTCCTAGATCTGAAAGGCGCCCACTTATCCTCAGAAGGCATATGACCATAGTGGGTCAACTGGAAGAAATAGGCATCAACATTATTCCCCACACACCCCAACACCAGGTCCACGAATACCAAGAAACAAATAGAGTTTCCATAGGAAAATATGCAGGCATCCTCCAAAGACAACCCCAAGCCACACATAAGGGACCATGTGCAGCAAACAGGGACCCATCAAAATAAAAAACAATCTGCCAAACTATGCAAAATTAGGATAATCCCGGCCAGAACACCGATGACCTAACACCTCAAAAAGCCTCTTGTATGCCTCAGTTAGAATCCACCAAGAAGTGACCACGGTCTCCTTCCCACACTACCATCCACCAATACTCTCGAACACCACCCCCTCCAAAACTTATGCATCCTCAGCATGATCATCTACTTCATCATTAGAATCTTTCCCGCTCTTGCTTCGCATGATTTCCCTTGTCACACTTAAAAATATTCCTTATTTCTTTGTTTCTTAAATTAAAAAATTTCATATTTTTCATCTTATTTTAACATATGCTTTTGGAACAATAACTTAGAATAGATTTATGGTGACGTGTCTTCTTTGTTGATTTCGCTGACAACTTGCATGTGATCTCGATGAGATATGCATAATTTTTTTGTCATTGTGGTATAGAATATTTTTTTTTAATCGATAAGTCAAAAATATAATTTAGATTGGAAATTATCTTAAAAGCAAAATTCATTTATGACTTGTATCCAACTTTGTTCAAGTGGACTTGACCTTGATCTAAATTGACCAATGTATCATTTGGTGAGGCTAAATGTAAACAAAACATTACGACAATTATTTCAAAGTTGAAAATCTGTTTGAATTTTGAACCGTGTTATAATGGTAATTGCTTTTCTTTATCTAAAGTTACTTCGTGGAAAAGATTCCAATCGTATTATCCAAACAATTATTTTTTCATCCTACCTTTATCCATCTGACAATTATTCCATATTTTACTCAATCATTATATTTTAACTTGAATTCTAACCATTAATTTTCATTCTACATTTACCTATCTGACAATTAATACATATTTTACTTAATCATTTTAATTTAACTTAATTTATAATTATTCTTATCATTTATATTGATCTTGATTGATATTCTAATTGACCCACTTGTCACCTAAAGTTAATTTTATAATTATCTCTATCATCATAACAATTTATTTGTTTGATGACTAAAATTTGAACCATAACATCAAATACCATATTACTTTGACAATTGATTTTTTTCCTCATAATCTCAAATATTAGTGTTTAAACTATTAGCATTTTGAATGGTTGTTCTTGCCGACAATCCTTACAATATCTTCAAGAGCCCAATGAATATCTCCCTATCTAAGCATTAAAAAAATAAAACCCATCATATCAAATGCTTTATTTAATAAAAAACCAAATTCCAAAAAGATATTTGATTACCTTTCAATCATAATTATCTTGATTGAAATATCTATTACCATCTTAAAAGTGTTAAGGACCCACATAAGAAACAAAAATGGGATAATGGGACATAGTTGTTTGATAATTTAATGTCATCTAAATTCTCTCATTTCGGTGTAATTGTATTGGTCTTAATTGTGTGGAAATTGATAGACACGGCTAACAAATCCCAAAAAGAAAAGTAAATCTCACCAACTATTACTTTATTGATCAAGACAAAATTATTTTGCCACTCAAAATATTTCAACTTTAGACATGTTGATGCAAATCTAGATATTATTATCTTATTCATTAAGTTTGTTGTGTTTTTTTATTGGCCTATCTCTTATGTAATTTTGTTTTGTTCAATCTATATAGGTATTTTGTTAATAGTGAATTTTTTTTATTTGATAATTTATGAAGATGTAAGATATATATTGTATTTTTATTATTATATTAAATTTAAATAATTTCATTTTTTAATTTTATAAAATATAAGTTTTTAAGTGTTAGGTTGGTTTTATTTCTCGCATAAATATTTTTTATTGTAATTTTTTTACTATTGTAACAATTTAAAATATAAATAATAATAAAATACAAAGTATCATACTAATTTTATGTGTGAGTAGAATATGTGATTATTTTTAACTTTTGAAAGTGGGTGGATTCTTATTATAAAGTTAATGTCTTTTACAATTATAGTTTTGAAATATATATCTTCAAGATTTCTAGAAATTTAAAATCATCATCATCCAAATTTTATTTAATTGATATTAATCACATAATGATAAAGGGTACTCCCCTTATTTAACCAAACACATGCAACACAACATGGAAATAAAGAGAAAATTTGTACGAACAAATTATTGACAATAATAGAAACACTTGCTTTTTATTATCCTCAATGAAATGATATTGCAATATTTAGAAAAACAACATGCTACATCCACATGAGCATTTTCATTATAATAATCTGCAAGACAAAGCCACAATCTACACTTCTGGAACTAAACTCTAAAATCCCCCTTTAGCCATATTTAAGTAGCACAATTAGTCACCTTAGAATGCTCTAAAAAGTGAAATTTTCTCATTTTGGCACCCAACAATTCAATTTCCCACCTTAAGTGATTTTTCTCCATCTTCTTTCTATATTGAAACTAGTCTTGAAGGCACAACTTCCAAAAATCATAATTTGTGAACCGTTGAGTCGATTGGCTAGTATAGCCCCATTTCAGAAATGACACGAAGCATTCTACGCCAAATTGCATGAAGCACTAGCCAATCAAAGTTTGACCCCTTTTTGAAGCCTCTAAAGCCTTCAAAATTGAGTCCAAAATTTTGTACCACCCCACCAAAGCAGAAAATTCAATATCTTCAAAACCAAACTTGATCTTGCCATGAAATTTTACTGGCATGCTAACACACCCAAAATTTACCTCCAAGGAAGCAATTGGAACAATCTGTGCTCAAATGAGCAACCTACTAAAAATAGTAACCTTGTTCAAAGATAGCCCTTATTGAAAACTAGACAATATTTTTGGGTGATGCAAGATTGCTCGTACACCCTAGATGCTCTTGCATCACATAACTACTCAAGTCTACTATAATAAAAATTATAAAATATAAATAATAATATACAAACTTTCATACTAATTTCATGTATGAGTATATTATATCATACTACTTTTAATGTTTGAAAGTGGGTGGATTCTTATTATAAAGTTATTGTCTTTTACAATTATAATTTTAAAATATACACCTTCAAGACTCTAGAAATTTAAAATCATCATCATCCATATTTTATTTTATTTATATTAATCACATAACTACTCAAGTCTACTATAATAAAATTTATAAAATGGTAGGTTAGTTTTCTTGCATGTAATGTGACCCTCAACCAAGTCAAATTATTTTGTTGTGCATATGTGCCTACTTACTCATGTCTGTGGCAACCTACTACAATTGACTTCATTTTTTGTTACTTGATTACATGTAATTAATAAGATTGTTTGAAAATGTTAGTTTTTAAATTTTTGGTAGCTTAATGTCTTTATTACGGATTTTTAAAAAAAAAATTTAGAAAGACTCATATCCTATTAAAATATAGGACCAAAAGAGAACATAAAAAAGTAAATCAATCCACCAAAATAATATACAAGCAATACAACAATGGAGTAACATGCAAAAGCCAACCAATCAATAATGAAATTGTTAGTGGAAAAAGAAAAAAAAAAAGAATTAATAGAATAATTGACACAAAAAGGAACTCATCGGCTCTACAACCTAGGGCATTCATTTTCACTCCCTGATGAGACCTCCCAAATTCATGCAAGCAGTCTTTTGATCATTCGTTGGGAGGCCTACCTCTTTACTCTATCAGTGGAGATTTATTGTGATGGTTTTATATGGGTGAGGGCCAAAACGATGGCTTGTTTTCCTTGAATCCAATTTTGATTGTTTTCGATGGTAATGGGAAGAAAACCTTCAGAGAGGTCATGGTGGAGGAGCATACACTGCCCCTGAATGCCAGATTTGTGCCAAAGGCTTCACCGTGTTTGGCTTCATCTTCTATCGATGAACCCAGAGGAGGTAATAATTCATCTATTGCCCAACTTATTGTTAAACCTAATCTCCCTATGTCCAACGTAATTATTTTTTTAAAAATGTAGACTTAAGGACACAATTATTTTTTTAGCAACCTAGGATATATCCAAGCTTCCTTCTTGTATTTTAATTAATAATTGGTTGTATTAAATATGGAATATGAAACTAGAGTTTCAATATTCATTTTGCATGATGATTCAAAAAGGTCTTTTTGTAAAAAAGATCCAAAACCCTAACTATCAAAAAGAAGTTGTTAACTGCCAATTTTGAATTGGATAAATCACAAGTATAAAGAATCAAAGTACTTAATTTAGCTTCTAAAGAGTAAAGAATCTAGAGAAAGAATATATAGTGTATGGGAAGGTGGAAATAACCTTAAATATCATACAAATATTCTTAAATCCTTTGACCAATTCTATGGTTCCTTGTTCACCCCACAAGACTCGGGATCAATAATGGAGAAAGATGGAGAAAAAATTAAGAGTATCATTCCAAAAAAATTATTGAATTCTATAAGAGTAATAGTAGTCGGATTAGGAGTGACATTTTTCAAGTTTATAATGAAGCAATTTCTCAGGGGACTCTAGGTAGGGAAATCAATGTAGGTCTCATAAAAATCATCCCCAAGGAAGGTGATAGAAATTTATTAAAGAATTGGAGATCAACTACATTACTAAATGTCTCCTATAACATTGTGGCCAAAGTGATTTCTAAGAGATTGGAGAATGTTCTCCTGAATGTTATAAACCCAACCCAAAATAGTTTTTTCAAAGGGAGGTATATTCTATAAAATCTCCTAACATGTTAGGAGGCTATGGATTTGGCTAAACATTCCAATTAAAATATTAGTATGTTGCTTATTGATTACAAAAAAAACTATGATAGAATTGAGTGGAATTTCATTATTACGATGATGGAGGGTTTAGGTTTCTAAAAATATTCCAACATGTGGTCAAATTGTTGATCAAGGATTCTAATTCCCAAGTGGAGGTTAATGGATGTAGATATAAATGCATAAACTTGTCTAGATCCATTACAAAGGGTTTCCCACTCGCTCCAGTATTGTTAGTAATTGAAACAAATACCTTCTTCTATCTTCTAAGGGATAACTCCTTATCTCCACAAGTGCGGGGGGTAACTCTTCCTAATGGGGAAGATATTATAAATGTTCATTTTATGGATGACATGACCATCCTAGTGGATCTAAATGAAATCAATTTGAGACAAATTATGAATAAACTAGAGCTAGTTTTTTGTGATTTTGGGATTAACTCCCTCCCCAAGTCCATCATTCTTGGGTAGAAGGAACACCCTCCTACCTAGTTCAACAAATACGAGATTGCATTGGGTGGGTGGGGGGGTCAAAGACATCAAGTTACATATTTTTGGATTCTATTTGTTGTACATCCACATCTTAAAGAAATATGGTATTGGATTAGAACTAAAATTGATAAGAAACTTAATAAATGCGATAAGCATTACCTGTCCCTAGCTGGGAGATATCAAGTCTGTCAAAAGGTTGTTTCTTCATATAATATTTATTATACATATGTCTAGTTGTTTAGTCAATACCAATTCAATCACTTGCAAAAGAAGATTAGAAACTATATTTGATCAGAAAGTAAGGGAGGTAGGAAAATACACGTAGTGAAGTGGTAGTGATGTATAATGAGTAAAGCCATGGGGGGCCTAGGATTAAAGGAACTTAGACTACAAGGTATAACCCTTGTAGCTAAATGGGTATTCAGATATATACAAGGTAATGAACCATGGAAATTTTTTTATTAGAAATAATATTAGTAGAGTTGTTCCATGTATAGGCACAATGTGGAAGGGTATTCAACTCTATGACCTCA